>PVJA010026934.1:0-29154 GCA_004027025.1 Myocastor coypus | reverse complement strand
TGAATAAATCATTTTGGTTAACTTAAAGAATTTAAATATAAATTCCGTGACATACTCTGTTGCTTTACTCCCTATAAGTATAAATTACATATACTGTTTCGTTCTAAAGATTTAGAAATTTTTCATTAAATCATGTTTGGTGTATGACTGGTCACTCAGGAAGTTAAGTATTTGTATATAAAATATGTATATTTTTACATGGAAAATTACAGTATTAATGTAAATTCCCCTTTTTAGGAAGAACAAATATAACAGTGCATACTCATAAAATGCTGAAGTGTTTTACTGGAAGTGTCTTTTTGGAAAAAAGATTCATTATGTGCTGTCTCTTTTGATCAAACTTCAGAAATTTTAACATTTTTCAAGTGCCCAAGATGTATACCAAGGACACATTTTGTTATGGAGATTGTACAAGTTGATTTTTATTTGAACATTGGAAAGAATTTAATGTTAACATTTTTCTGCTTTTAAAATTTTAAAATCCTAAAAGTTTTATGTATTGGGGTACTATTTCCCTTTCATTGGAGAATTGTTTATAAAATTCATTCTTGAAAATTTGGATCTTTTTTAAATACTAATCACAGCATTTGGACTGTTACTTTTCAATAAATTAAAAACTAGAATGTGTGTTTTGCATCATATTGTTTTATCAACATGTTTCTATTCAGTGATGTTTGACTAAGATTGCTGAGGGCCGGCGAGATGGCTCAGTGGAGTATGTGCCTGCTGAGGCAAGCACAGGGATCAGGGTTTGATCCTTGGCACCATATGCCGTGCCAGCCCCATCCTCAGGTTTAGTGGGCAGGTGATCGAGTCGAGTTGTAGTGACTTATACCTGTAATCCCAGCACTGGGGAGGCTGAGAATAGGAGCATCGCTAGGAGTCTGAGCTGTTCAGTGAGACATTGTACCAAATACATTAAAAACAAAACAACAAAAAAAAAGATTGTTGGTTCTGGGCTGGACATGGTCAGAAGGCTGAGGCAGGGGTATCATTGTGAATTCGTGGTAGCCTGGGCTTCATAGTTCAAGTCCAGCCTGAACTATGTAGTGAGACCTTGTCTCAAAAACAAACAACAAAAAAAACCCAACATGGGCCCGGCGGGATGGCTCAGTGGTCTGGCTCAGTGGTCTAAAGCCCCTGCTTGGGAAAGCTTGGGTGGCTTCAGGGACTGTGGTTCGATCCCTGGCACCACATGCTGCGCCAGCCCTGCCCTCAGGGCGGGCTGAGCCGGCCATAAAAGTGAGTGAATAAACAAAGGTTCTGAAAGAAAATAAATAAAACAAAATAAATTATTAAAAAAAAAAAAAACAGGTTGCCAGTTCTTTAACTTTGAGCATCTTATAATGTGTGTCTTCTGTAGGTAATGGACTTGATGCTTTGGACTTGGACTTAGACATTCATTCTCCTCTGGAATGTAGGGAATTGGAGAGAATATTATAAGTGAAGTTTTATATGTAGTCAGGTTTCTGATTTTAAGTATTCAGCTCTGTCTAGGTAGACACAGCTCTGTAAATACTCAGAATTAAGATGAAAAAATGAATTTAATAGGCTTTGTTGCCAGTGAGTCTTATTTTCAGATACAAAGAAATCCAACTGAGAAATGCATTCCAGGGACTAGGCTGGGGATTCACTGTAGATGAATCTTCATGCACAAAACTGAGAATGAATAAAAACCTTTCAAAGGTAGCCCTAGATAATTAAATAAGTTGAGTTCAATATCTTAATAAAACAGTTATTTCCTATGTCAATTTTTTTTCCCTAGAGTAGAAAAAAAAAAGCATACCAATTGATTTTATGATAGTGGTATGATAGTTTAAATCTAAAACCAAATTAACATACATAGTTTTTTTAAAAAACTGTGAGTCATACAGACCCAAAACTTAATGAAATTTGAGGAAAACAATCTAGAACATATATGGGCTCTGTCAATATAACATAACTTTTATGACAGCATACAAATAGTTCAGTCGCAAATATTTATTCTAAAAAGTTTATTGCACTCTTCTTTCCCTTAACTGACAAAAGTTCTCTCGCATCAAAACCTTGCATGCATGCCTAGCATTAAGTACTGGGAACTTTATGCTGAAGATTTGGTTACTGTCTTCATGGAGCTATCCAAACATATACAGAGTAACAAGAAAATTGCAATACAATAAAAAGCCTGTAAGAGGTAAACACACAGGGCATTATAGGAAAACCTGAAGTATTGCTTAGGTCAAGAAGTTGAAGACAGCTCCTCCAAGAACTACAATAGAATGCAAGGAGAGATGGAATCCCATAGACACCAAGTAGTGAGGGTACATGTGAAGAATTTCTACATAAATAGGGGACCATAGATGCTTTAAATCAGGTGACTGCTGTCTAAGTCAGATTTACATTCCCAACTTAGTGATGTGTGAATTGTGCTTGAAAAAAATAGGAAGTATAGGGGCTGGGGAGATAGCTCTGAGGCACAAGTGCCTGCTGGGCAAGTGCAAAGTCGTGAGTTCAAACCCTGGCCCCACAAAAAAAAAAAAAAAAAAAAAGGAAGTGGAAGAACAATGGGTACTTTTTGACCAACCCTATTGGAGTGACTGCCAATTCTACAACAGCAGAGAAGGAGCAAAATACATCAGTGATCCGCAAGTGGTATAAAATTTGATTGGATGGGGGAGTCAAGGATTTGGGGCATGAGAAAGTAGCGGTCAAGTAGGTTTGAAAAAATACCAAGTTGGGCATAAAAATGCTAATCCTCTGCTTGTCAGAAACTATGTTGCTGCTCCTAGAATAAGAGAAAGTCAAACACCTTATAAAACTAGTGTCCCATGGAGCACTCTGGGAGAAAATGCCATTTCTACTTTTACAGTTCTGTGTTTAATCCTTTGAGGATGTCTTGTTTTATCCCTTCACACAGGATTCTACTGCTGTACACTATGGCACTGATAGCACACTGCAGCACCCCTGTGACAGTGTGTGGCAGATACCTGAGCTACATCCGTGATTTGCTTCCGTGGATGTTTCTAATGGGAGGTACACTTGTATCTGTGAAAAGTCGATCTCTGGTGGTCATAAATGCAGAACCAACTTTCTACATGTTTTTTGCCTCAGAAGTCAACTTGGGTAGTACACTCTTCTAGAATTTTCTTTCCTTTCTCCTTTCTTTGCTACTTTCTCCAGTAGTTTCTTTCCCTTTCACACCATATTATACCTTCTGGATTTTATTTACCTGTTCAGTTGCTTACACTAGGGAGACAATGTGATGTTTACAGACTTGAATCTGATTTGTTACACTTATGAGTATGGTCTCTAATTGCATCCATTTACCTATAAAAGCCTGGAGCTTATCTCTTTATATCTGAGTAATATTCTATTGCATAAAAAGACCACCTGTTTTTTTATTCATTCTTTAGTTGATGGACATTTGAGTTTCCAAGATTTAGCTTTTTGAACCCCAGTCCCGCAAAACAAAAACAAAACCCCCAAAAAACCTACCAAGATTTAGCTATGATAAATGACACTGCTCTGAACATGGGTGCACATATATCATTGTGATATGATGTTTTCAACTCTGGGAAAATATTCAGGAGGGTGATAGGTATGTTGAATGGGACCTTAATTCAATAGCAAAAGCAATCCCGGGAAATAAAGGCAAAGTATAACCCCTGACTTGAAATTATACTACAAAGCTACTGTGATAAAATTAGCATGATACTGGCAATAAAACAGGTCTGAAGATCAATAGAACAGATTAGAAGATGTAGATGCAACTACAAATACACTCAGCCACCTTATCTTTGACAATGGGGCCAAACATTTTCATTGGAAGAAACATAACCTATTTAATAAATGGTGCTGGAAAAACTGGCTGTCCACATACTAAACTAAAACTGGATCCATGTCTATCACCATGCACTAATGTTATCACGGATTAAAACTCTAAATATTGGGCCAGCCAGATAGCTCAGCAGATTAAAGCACCTGCTTAGGCAGATCCAGAGCTAAAGGTTTGATTCCCAGCATGCAGTGCTGGCCCTGACCTGGGGGATGCTGAGAAGGTGATTGAGACTGGGCATGGTGGTGTGCACCTGTAATCCCCACACTTGGGGGGATCAAAACAGGAGAATCACTATGAGTCCAATCTATGTAGTGAGACCTGTAGACTTAAATACATATTTTTAAAAATTGGAAAAAACCTCCAAATGTATATAGATGCATCTATCTATCTATCTATCTATCTATCTATCTAGATAGATAGATAGATAGATAGATAGATAGTACATATTGTCTTTTTGAGACAGGGTCTCGCTATGCAGTTCAGGCTGGCCTTGAGCTCACTTTTGTACCCAGGCTGGTCTCCAACTTGCACCATCCTCCTCCCTCAGCCTCCCAAGTGCTGGCATTACAGGCATGCACCACCATACCTGGCTAAAACCTCTAAGTATTAAAACAAAAGAAACATTAAATCTACTGGAAGAGAAAGTAGGTAGAAATCTTGACAACATAGGAGTAGACAGAGTTTGTGAATAAAGCCTGAAATGCATAGGAAATACTTCAAAAAACCAACAACTGGGATTTCATCCTGTTGAAAAGTTTTTGCACATTAAAAAGAATTCTTCAACAGAGTAAAAAGAAAACTGCAAACTGGGAAAAAATTTTAGCTGAGTGTGTCTCAAAGGACTTCTACATAGAACTTATAAAGAATTTAAAAAATGAAGACCTGTCCCCAAATGGCATCTGAGATGAATATACATTTTTCAGATAAAATACAAATGGCAAATAAATATATGAAAAAATATTCAACATCAGTGGTCATTTAAGAAATGTAAATTAAAACAGCAGATTTCATCTCACCCCAGAAAGATAGCTATCATCAAGAAATTAACCAATAACAAATGCTGGCAAGCCTTTGGGGAAAAGGAACCTTTTTCTACTGTTGGTGGGTGTCTTAGTTATTTTTCATTTGTTGCTGGGACAAAATGCCCAACATCCTGAATTAAGGAAGGAAAGATTTATGTAGCTCACAGTTTATGGTAGTTTCAGTCCATATTTGACTGACTAAGGCAGGGTAGCACATGGAAGAGGGCAGCTGGTCATGGTGGCAGAAAATAGCAAGAACAAAAAAGGAGGACTGGCAGCAGCAGTGGCAATGGCGGTAGAGGCAGCAGGAGCAGTGGTAGCAGGGGCAGTGACAGCAGCAGCCGCAGCTGCAGCCTCCCTCTCTCTTCCTTATACTGTGGCCTGACTATCTGCCCCAGGGCAGGTGCAGCATTCACACCCATAATCCTAGCATTGGATCATAAATTATTCACAATCTCTAGAAGTCCACTCCATGACTGCATGAGGCTTTGCAGACACAATCCTTGACAGTGATAGTGTAGACTGGTACAACTACTGAGGAAATGAGTGTGGAGTTTCCTTAAAAACTGTCTCAGCTTTAAGGCTTTCTCTTTAACTTGAGTTATTAAGAAGTGTTGGCATTTATTGCTATTGTTTGGCTTTGGAATGTCCCCTAAAATCCCCTGAGTTAAAACCCTGATGCTCAACTTGGTATTATAGGGAGATAATGGAATCTTTAAGCAACAGATCTATTGGGAGATTTTAGGTCATTTGGTGATGTTTGAAGGACATCGTAGGATGCCAGTTTGTTCTCTTATTTCCTTGCTGTATTGGCGAGCAGGTTTCCTTTACCACATGCTCCTGCCCTAATGTATGGCCTCGCCCCAGCTTCAGAGGTGCCAAGAGGAACTGACCACACACTAAGACCTCTGACGCTGTGAGCCATGACAAATATGCCCTGCTTTGAAGTTGATTATCTCAGATATGGTACACTAATGGAAAGATGACTAATACATTTATTAATTTGTCTCTGATTTCTAATTTCATAGCTTTGTGGACAAAGAGTGTAACCTATGTGATTAAAAATTGGAAAAGATGGTAGATTCTTATTTCTTCATGTTGGGAGACATCATCTTATTTTGTCATTTTCTGAGTGTATCTTTCAGTTTTTGCTTTATATATCCAATGCAATCCTACATGCAAAAACTAAAACATTATATGTTTAACATTTATGGATGTAAAATATCCCCAATATACTTTAATTTTCTTTTATTCTGTTTCATATTACTATTGTCAATACTTTTTCCCTTTCCTTTTTCCATTAAGTTTGTCTAGTGTATTTTTTTATTTTTTAAAGAGAATACAAAATGGTAAAAAAATTAGATACACAATTTCACTAAACAAAATAATAGGAATTTGACAATGGTTGTTGTGTTATGTGGTATCTTCTAATTAGTTGTTTAGATTACCGGATATAAACATGCAAAATTGGTTAAAAAAAGAAATTAAAAAGGACAAAAATAGTTTAGCATTAACTGCTCCTTTCAATAGGCCAGTAGACATCAGCAGTACAATTATGCAAGCCATCCTCCATATATACATGAATACATCTTTTTCCTTTCTTTTGGCCTTTCCCTTATCCCAGTTTTTCTTTCTCTTTGAACAGATTGTTTCCCTTTCACAGTATCCATTGTGCCTTTTGTATTTTATTTACTCTTTCAGGTTTGCCTAGTTTTCCCTTTTATATTTATTAATTTTAATATTTCTGTCTTTTGATTTAATAGTTTCTTCAGATATATTTTCTTATATATCTGCTGCTCTACCATATATATATGCATATACATATGTTTATAATATTGTATACATTTTTTTCTTCCACGTACTTCAGAGTTTATCATACTTGTATATATGCTGCAAACTGAATGGAATTTCTCAAAAAAAAAAAAACTAATTAAAAAAAAAGCTAAAAAAATCCCAGTAGCTCCCTAAACTTTGTTGTAGAATCACAGTATCAGTATATTTTTTTAAAGGTTCTAATATCCAATCAGAGTAGAAACCTCTAGTGTCACATTTCTATCCCTGTGGTGTTTCTGCTTAAATTCCCAATAGTCACAAATATAGTTTTGCTATCAATGGACAAACTCAAAAATGACATCAGTCAAGTGAAAATTAGCTGAACTAACAGTGATCTGGACCAGATTTGTTAGTGATGTGGCCTTATGTGGTTAAGATTGCGGATGGAGCACTCTTGTTAGTTTACATCTGGTGTTGGGCTAAAAGTCAACATAGGTCATCCATACCAGTTGTTGAAAAGGAATGCTGAAGGCTGGAAAGATAGCTCGGTAGAATAAGTGCTTGCCTGGCAAGCTCATGGTCCTGAGTTCAATCCCTGGTACAAAAAAAGAAAAAAAAAAAAAATGGAAAGAAAAACAATGTTGAGCAAGAACAGGGAAAGGACAACCTAGAAACATAGAACTTCCATCTCACTGTCATTATTCTGCCTAACATGGGGCCAACAGCCCAAGGCTTGCAGGACTAGCCACCAGCCTGAGCTAGAGAGCAGCACATGTCTCGGGATGCAGAGAAGTTGGAGGAGGTGGAGTGCACGCTGGAGGAGCTGCAGGCCAACAAGATGGCCAGGAAACCACAATATGCATAAAATAGAACAGTGCCTCACACTCTGCATTATCTTCCAGAGGATGAAAATTGTATCTGCTACTTCCTTGTCACATCCAAAGATCAAGAAAGATCAAGTCAATTTCTTTTGTGGCAAAAGGCATAGCAATTTTTTTTTTTTTTTTTTTTTTTTTTTTTTTTTTTTTGTCTTTTTGAGACAGGGTCTCACTATGCAGTTCAGGCTGGCCTTGAACTCACTTTTGTGGCCCAGGCTGGTCTCAAACTCACATTGATTCTCCTGCCTCAGCCTTCTAAGTGCTGGGATTACAGGTGTGCGCCACCACGCCCGGCTCTGGCATAGCAATTTGGATGCTACCTGGAATCACGCTTGCTCTGGCAGCACATGTGCTGCCTACCTGGAGTAAGTCCAACTTCGCACAGGCTCAATCCTATGTGATAAAAAACAGATACAGATATGGATAGAACTCAAATGGAACACAGTTATAGTAATTTTAGGTTTATGAATTTTCTGTAGCAACTAACATGAGTAACCAGCGCCTTGCCTGTGAGGAACTAGGGATTTTAAAAGGGTTTAAAATGATTTTAAACCTAATTTCTTGAGGTGCTTGAGTTGTGTAATCACTTGTGGATTATGATAGTCATGTTTGTTTGGGAAGTGGCAAGAATAGTGTGGAATTGGATAAGTCCCTGGTAGGAAAGCAGCAATACTTTGGAAGACTGAGGCAGGAGAGTCACAAGTTTGAGCAGGTGATCACTAAGTGATCTCTCAGCCAAACTCTCTCACGAAAGAGTTAAGGGTATAGGGCATTAGCTACTGATTAGCTCCATGTGAAGGCCCTCCTTTTCAGATTCTGGGGTCCTTTATTCTTTTGTCTACCTTCCCTCTTCACTTGATCTTAGCCAAAAGGGCGAGAAGGGATAACCTTCTCTTACATAACTTGGATTTGTGAATTTGATACATACATTATTGTATTTTGAGACATTTCTTACCAATGAAATATCACACATTGAAACAAATGTCTTTATTATGCTATTTATCTAAATTTTGTTATTGTTATAACTAAAGTACATTAGTATATCTGAATCTAAATGGTAGTTTGGAAAAAGTCCACACATAATTTCAAGCATTAAAAATTAAGATTATGAATATGCAGGATATAAACTTTTCAACACTTGCACTACTAAAGATGTCATTTATAATCAGCTACTCAGAGTTCCAACAGTAACATGGAAGTCTTTGAAAATTTAAAGAAATACTTTAGGAGGATAATAAATGACTTTGCTGATAACTGATTTTTACTTTTTATGAAACAAGTTTAAAACTAAGAAAAAGGAAAAGAAATGGAGACTACAAATGGATATAAAGTAGACAGCAAATGAATACAAATGTAGCCCAAAACAATGTGATTTGTTAAGCAACACAGTTACAATGTATAGAAATGGTCCACCATAAAAATTTATATTCTGTAAATATGTTTTGTTCATGCTTTAGAAATTCTCTGTGCTGGCTGGGAGTGGGTTGAGTACCTCAAAGAAATAGGTGAAATGCAATACATTTTACTAGGCTTGAACTCAGAAAACCAGCTCAACAAGTAGGAATTATTATACTTTGAGTGACAAACTCAGCAACTAGTGGTAATGGGGGTTAAAAAGAATCAAGACTAAGATTAAGTTATTTTTTATTTTTTATTTCTATTTTTATTTTTTTTTCCAATTCTTTTATTGTTTAAATTTAACAATGGTTATATTACATATTTTCATCATCGGATCAGTTTAGATTAATACATATAGGTATATAAAAGTTTTTTTTTTTAAGATTAACATTTGTAACATAGTTACCCTTTGCACACAAATTTGCTGCTGAATAGCCCACATTTATGGGCAGGTGAGATAGCCAACTAAGTGCCTGCTTAGGTAAGCTCCAGGGCCCAGGTTTGATTGCCCAGGTTTGATGCTGGGCTGAGCTGGCCACAGATTCTGGGTGGAGTGGTACAGGCCTGTAATCCCGGCCCTAGGGCAGCTGAAAACAGGAGCGTTACTACGAGTTGGGGCTGTGTAGTGAGATCCTGCACAAAATACAAGAACACAATCAAAAACCCCTAAAATTTGATACTCAAGCAAGGCCATCTTCACCCTGATTTCGTCAATTAAAACCAAAACAGATGACAGAAGGCAGAGATGTCCAGTTCCAGATAGCCTGTTGCATAGATTTGTTGTACTAGAACACGACTAACAGCATGGACAAGGTAGGAAGTCAGTTACCACTGAAGCCTAACAGCTGCAGTTGAACAGCTCCAATTGTTTCCCATATTTATTGGGTTAAGCCTTTAAGGAAAGGAACTTTCACAGAAAATTGATACAGACTAAGTGATCTCTCAGCCAAGATCCTATTTAAAGATTTATCAATGCTGACAGTGGAGTTGGCTTTGGGGCCTGAAATAATACATTGCTCTCAAATTCAAGTAAGTGAGAAAAGTATGTGGAAGGGAGATTCACTTAGTAAAAAAAAAGGGGGGGGGAAGAATGTGGGGAAGCAGATACATTTTTAAAAATCACAATCATCTTTTTTGACCAGTTGATGTACAGTTTTTTTTTTTTTTTTTAAACAGCGGTTTGGAACTAATCCAAACTTAGGAAATCACTCTTGTGAGGTAGCTCAGCTATGAAAAACAAGCGCTTCCACTAAACCCCGAAAAACACGTGGCGGGGGTGGGAATTCTGTGGCGTCTGCACGGGACTCGAAGTCCCGCCAGCTCCTTCGGCAGCTTAGCCGGGCTGCAGAGGGTAAACCGGCGCGCGGGATGCTGGGAGTTGTGGTTTTCGCTCTGGGCCTCCCTGTGGGTTTGCGACGTTTGGCTATTACTGCGCCTGCGCGCGCGCCGGCGGCTGGCTGAGGGCCGTGGCGGCTCGTGCCGGGTGATGCTGGGCGGCTCTCTCGGTTCCAGGCTGTTGCGGGGTGTGGGTGGGAGTCGCGGGCAGGTCGGGGCACGAGGTGTCCGCGAAGGTGCAGTCATGGCGGCAGGAGAGAGCATGGCTCAGCGGATGGTCTGGGTGGACCTGGAGGTGAGTGGCTGAAGTGGGCGCGGGTGAGGAGGCGAGGGAGGGCTGGCGCGTGGGCCGGGTGGGCCAGCCTGTCCCGGGAAGGGAGGGCGGTGGCTGTCTGGCCGGCGGGCCGGGCCGGGCCGGTCCGGTCCTGGGGCCGCAGCTGCTTCTGGAAAGGGAGGAGTCACGCGGGGCTCTCGCTCCCCGCCCGCCCGCCCGCTCGCCGGGACGTGGCCTTCTCCGCTCGCCCCGCCGTCCCCAGGCTCCGGGTCGCGGGTGGGGGCGGGGGCGGCCGCGCTGCTCCCTTCCCCCACAAGCCCTTAAAGGACCCTCCTTGAAGCTCGATGGGACTGGGCGATGACTCAGCCTTACCCCTCTCGTTCCTCCCTCAACCAAGGAACGTGGGGCCCGAAGAGAGGGGTCAGCTCTTGCCTTGTCCCTGCTGGCCGGTATCTGCGATTGGGACTGGAACCCAGTTCCCATCTCCTCGATTTTAACGCACACTTCTTGCCAAGAGCTCTCCCACTTCCCCCTTACCCCGAGGCTAGTGTCTGTCCTTGAGATGCAAATCGTAGGTACTCTGCATTAATGAGATTGTGGCGAAGATCGAGTGATGTGAACGGAAGAATTTTTGTGAACTGCTAAGTACAGTGATGTTATTATCTCTGTCTTTTCTGTAATATGGGCTGTCTCGGTTTTACTTACTTTTCATCTGTCCCAGGCTACAATGAGTGTCAGTGCTAGCCTTTGGCAAACGTTTGTTGAGTAAATGAAGATTCACGTTTGTATTTTGAGTACTTGTACGAGGAAAGTTATTACCGCTTCTATTCTGGCTTCAGAATGTAAACCGAATATGCTTCAGAGAATTCTTGTTGAACAAGCTTGGGTACAAGAGGGCAAAAAGAGGTTTTGTGTGTTATATATTTATTTTTTTATTGCAGATGACAGGATTGGACATTGAGAAGGACCAGATTATTGAGATGGCCTGTCTGATAACTGACTCTGATCTTAACATTTTGGCTGAAGTAGGTGATGCCATATAACATAATCCTACTGTTTGGAGGGCATTGGATATCTAAAAATCATTTTTTTCCAGTCTTGTTACTTAAAAGACAATTGAAATTCATATAGATTATGGTCCAAAGTAATAGTTGAAGTCATAGTAGACTTGGTACTAGATTTAAAGTAACTGGTTTGTCTTAGATCCTGGTTAATTTTTTCAGCTAACCATGTAAAAAATTAATATTTAGTTTATTGTGTGTCTGGCATAGTTGTGTTTTTGTATTTATTCTTAGCCCTCACAACTGTAAAATAGGTGCTGTCGTTATAGTGAAGGGTTTTTGGGTGCAATGATGTTGAATACTTTGCCCTGGGCCACTGGGCTAGTTTCTAGGGAGGCCATTTTAGTTTAAGCCAAGAAGTTCCAGTAAAGTGCTCCTAACCAGTAATAGCAATGGTGGTCCCATCAGGTTTCGTGACTCATATAAGCCAGAGCTTATATCTTCGTGTCATAACTTTGATTTTAACTTGATTTCCTATACAGTTGTCCCTCTGTGTCCATAGGAGATTGGTTTCAGGACTCCTCCAAAGAGAACAAAATCAGCAGATGCTCAAGTCCTTTATATTAAAGACATACAGTATTTACATATAAGCTCTATGTACACCCACTTATATTCTTTCAATGATCTGTACTTATAATACCTGATATGTGAATTTCATCCAAGGGGTTATGCTATGTTGTTTAAGGACTAATAATAGGAAAAAATATCTGTATATATATTTTCCCCAAATATTTTCCTTCCAAGTTTGGCTAAATTTGTGATGCAGACCCTGTGCTTAAGGAGCACTGACTACCTTTTTATCAAGGATTTGTGTTTCTTTTGTTTCTAGTATTTCTAGAAATGCTCTCTTGTTGACATATGGCTGTGATAAAGGTTTCTACATGCTGCTTTAACTGAAGCATTAAGCAAAACAAACACAACTGTTGTGCTCCAGCCACTCCTGAAACATTTGTTTTATTTTTAGTTTTTATTTTATTTATTTTTTTCTTGTTTCAGAACTTTTATTTATTTATTTCTATGGCTGGCTCAGCCTGCCCTGAAGGTAGGGCTGGCACAGCATGTAGTGCTGGGGATAGAATACCGCGGTCCCTGCAGCCACCTAAGCCTTGCTAAGCAGGCGCTTTAGACCACTGAGCCATCCTGTTGGGCCCCAACTCCTGAAACATTTAATAAATGGGAACAAAGTAGAGATGCTTGTGCAGAAGAATCCTGTTAAAATAAGTTCCAGGGGGTAGGATTGATGGTTACTGGGAGCGGATAAATTTAATAAATCTACACTTCAGACTTGTGTTTATTTCTTAGGGAGGAAAAAGAGGTGAGAAGGCCTTTACAGACCAACTGTCACAGTTGTGGAGGCTGGACTTAAGTTCCAGATGGGGCTTTAGACTCTCGACTATTTCTCATTTCTTTTAAGCATTATATAAATAAGGCCCTGAGGTTTTGGTCAGGTTGCTTTTTTTGTGACTTGGAATTTACTGGCGACAAATAGGGAAGAGAAGTATCTTTATTTTACCAGTCATACTCTTGGCCAAAGAAGTGTTTTTTCTTAGATTGTTGATATAAATGGGAAATCCTCACAGTTTAATGGACCCAGCAGGTTGATATGTGCCCTGGAGGAGGTTTGGGTGTGTGTTCACACAGCTGCAGATTAGTGGGGCTGTTTTATTTTATTTTATTTTTATTTTTTTTTTGTGGGACTGGGGTTTGAACTCATGACCATGCACTTGCCAGGCAGGTACTTGTGCCACAGAGCTATCTCCCTGGCTGGTGGGGCTGTTTTAAATACTCTTAAGTCAGATGAGATAAAGCTGTTTTTTCTTTTTCTTTTTTTTTTTTTGGCTTTTAAAAAGAAAGATTTGGGGCTATCCATTCTATGAAAAATAGGTTTTATTCTCATGTTGGTTTGAGGAAAATGTTTTATGTAGTAGAGGCATAAGCTTTGGATTCTGAAATATTTTGGGGGATAGCTTGATTTGCTAAACTACCAGATCTTACAGAATAAGTTAGTAAATTTGTATAGTAGGTAGTTTGCTCTCTGCTAACATTGTTAGAAGTATTTTATTTTTATTTATTTATTTTTTTAAGCAATATGAGTCTTTTAAATATCAGAACAAACTTTGTTTCTCTATGGAGATTGCCAACACCAGTTTCCTTATTTGGCTAAAGCTCCTTTTCTGTTGTAGGACTGAAGTTATATTTTAGACTAGTTCTAGCCACTTCTTTGAGTGATTGCAAACTTTTTAGCACTGTGGTAATCATAACACTTTGAATATATAGAATAGTTTTCTTGCAAATAAGCCAAAGAATTTTGATATGTATAGTTTCTTTTATCCTGTTAACAACCTAATACAGGAAGGACTTTTTATTGTTATCACTCTCTTCCGGAAGGACAAACTTGCATTAATGTGCTAGTCAGGCTTGTTACTGCTGGACTCTGTCCAAAAGGCTCACAGTTAAAAGCGCTGGTAAATAGAGCTGAGAATTTGAGGTCCATTTCTTCCTCCAAGCACTTTTCTTTTTAAAATATAAAACTACTCTCAAAGATAAAATAGATAACTTTATCTAAAGTATATGAATAGTAATCTATTGGAATTTTGTCTTTTCTCCAATCCTGTTCTATTTCCCAAAATTTATGTATTTTCTTGATATTGTGTATCCATCTATTAATCCATGTATTTAAAAAATAAGTATAAATCAAATCATTTGTGTGTTAATACTGTTCCAAAATATGCTTTTTACACTTGGCAATACTGATATTTTTAAAAATGAATTTATCATCAGGGACTGGCATACTTTTTCTGGAAAAAGCCAGACACTAAATAGTTTAGGCTTTGAATCTCATAAAGCTCAGATGTTTATTTCTTTACCATGTAACAATGTAAAACTGAGGCTTAGTGGTAACTATGAGGCCATAGGTACAGTCCTCAACAACACACACATGTGTGTGCTCCCTCTTTCCCTCTCCCTCCCTCTCCCTCTCTTTCTCTCTCTGTCACATACATGAACAAAAAAAGAGAAGGGATTATAGTGTGCTGGATCCTGGTAGAGCTTTGTATTCCTTTAATAGGCATTGTGTTTTTCAGTTGTGTGTGTTCTTTTTTGCCTTTATAAATGAATCAAGGAGCATTACTCTGAGAGTTCTGAAGTGTCCTTATTTCTTACTTTCTTGGATAGGCATAGTCAGTCCTTATAGTAGCCAAGCGTTATTTCTTTTCTTTTTGTGCTGGGATGTGAACCTAAGACCTTGCACTTGTGAGGCAGGCACTGCTAGGCTTTTTGTAAGAGCAAGGTTACTCCTTTTGATTTTTTATTACTAATGGCTTTTTCCTTCCACAGGGTCCTAACCTGATCATAAAGCAGCCAGATGAGTTGCTGGACAGCATGTCTGATTGGTGTAAGGAGCATCATGGGAAGGTAACATTACCAAAAAACAGGATTGCGGCTTTGGGGATCAGTAACGAGCTTGTTGCACCCACATCTGAATCCTATACCATTGTTGGATGGTATTGAAAAAGGGTTAGAGGAAGATTGCTTGGCAAGCCTGGGAAACTGCTTGCTTGTTTCCTTTGCATCTTTGGGACCTCTCGAGATCATCTTCTCCTGAATGTCCTCTTTTTTCTCTTCTCCATTCAGTCTGTCGCGAACGCAATGTGGATTGTCAAGTGTTACTCGAGTCAGTCTTTTGGATAAGGTTAGACATCAACTCTTAGAGAAGGGGGAATGCTGCTCTTCTGTTAATAGATGTTTCTTTCCAGAGGTTCTGTCTTTGGACTTTGAGTGCCATCTTTTTGACTGTGTAGAAATGCTTTTAACAATGAGGAATATAACTTACTTGGCTTGGATTCTTTAAGAAAAAAGTTGTGTAAAGTTTCAGTTTGAACCTGAGCTCTAAAACTGGTTGATCTGTGTTTATATTTGGCCATTTTAGAAGTGAAATTTCATTTCTGGATACCTTTAAAAACTGACTTCATGTGTTTCTGGTGGGGGCTGGGGATTCTCTCTTGCAGTCTGGTCTTACCAAGGCAGTGAAGGAGAGTACAATTACATTGCAGCAGGCAGAGTATGAATTTCTGTCCTTTGTACGACAGCAGACTCCTCCGGGGCTCTGTCCACTTGCAGGTAAAATCTAATCGTATGTATATCTTGTAGATAGCCTTCCATTGTAGTAGTTCACGAGACTGAAGTTCCAGAAAGACCAGCCAAGATCATCCATGTCTTCCACTTACCCTGATTTGGGTTATACATCTTGCTGTTGTGTTCATGTTTACTTGTATAGTTCACAACGTGATGATTTGGAAAATGCCTGACAGACATGGAATCTGAGAAACAGATGAACTCAGTAACACCCCCCCCCCCAGCTTTATTGCAGAAATATTTCAAGTGCATGGAAAAGTTGGATTTAGCAATTATCCTCATGCCATTTTATTTTACTTATTTTTTTAACATTTGAAAGTAAATTGCAGTCATCGTGACACTTTATTCCTAAAAACTTCATCAAGTATCTCCTAAGGAATATTTTCTTATGTAAAAATACTATTATTGCATTAAAAATTGAAGTGTTTACTAATATGTGTTATCTAGCCCATATTCAAAGTTTCTCAAAATGTGTAATTGTTTCTGAGTTAGTATTTAGTCAGAGCTTATGCATTTAATTTGATCATCATGTCTTATTAGGCAATTTAAGATTGTGCCCATCCCTCTTTTTTTTTTTTCCCTCTCTTGTCTTTTTAAATGCTATGACATTGACTTTTAAAAGAAACAAGGCCAGTTGTATCAGAATTATTAGAGGACTGACACGGAGAGAAATGTTTTTTTTTTTTTGAGAAATGTTATTGGAGGTGTATTTGTATTTGTATGTGTAAGTTAATGTGGCAACACTTTTCTTAAACATTCATAAAGGAATGTGTGACATTATATATGAGAGCATATATTGTATAAATGTTTTCCCCAGCCAGTGTGGCTGCAGTCTATTTAAAAGTTCTTATTTAAAACTTAGTGTTTTTAATTTCTGTATGGAAATATGAATATGGACATGATTTGTTTAAACATTTGGATTGCAAATAAAGTTTTATCTACTTATAATTCAGCTAAATTTTAAGTGTTAGTGGTGTGAATTTTTTGACCCTGGGAGAAAAAGTTTGCACATCTGGCATAATGTTGAAAAATAAATACATTTGTGTATTATTTTAAGCATGTGGAATGATGAAATTATCCTTTAGTACATGAGCGCCACTTACTAACTTACCTTCAAGTTAGACTGACTAGAAACTGGGAAATCTAATTTGGAAACTAGTAAGATGCACTCAAGACTGACTTAGAAATTTAGAGATGCTTGTAGGAATTGTTTGGATTAAAGTTACTCTTATTTCAAATACAATTTATGGCTATATCCTGTTGTGTACCACTAGAACTACAGAGATGCAGTATGCTTCATATCTTTCTAGGAAATTCAGTTCATGCAGATAAGAAGTTTCTTGACAAATACATGCCCCAGTTCATGAAACATCTCCATTATAGGATAATTGATGTGAGCACTGTTAAAGAACTGTGCAGGTAAGGGTTCTATTTAGGGTCCATTAACTTGCCTTATTTAGCATGTTTTAATTGAACATTTGTGGAAAATACTTGAACAGAGCTGAGGCTGCTAACTGGGCATGTATCTTTCCCATTCTTGTGTAAGATCTTAATTTTTTCCTTGCTAGTGAGCCTTTGGAGAAACATGAGAAATCTCCATGTAAATTTCATCTGAAAATGTGTGCAGCACTCGTTTTCTGCCAGGAGTTGGCTTATCTGCTGGGAACATGTAGAGGAAAAGCTCTCAAGTAGTCGAGAATCTAGTGGGTTGGGAGAAGTACAGAAAATACACTCTAAAAATACACTGGGTGATGACTTTTGTAACGAGAATGTACATGTAGACTGTGAGGGAACTGGAGAAGGAATACTGCACTATGCTGGAGCAGAGGAATGGGAGTCAGAAAGCTGTACATGGGAAATAGCTTTTCAGTATAAAGAAGAGATTTTAAAGCATTTAAGCAAAGATACAGCATTCCTGAAAGTGGGCAGAGATGAGAATGTGAAGGAGCAGGAAGCCAAAGGCAAAATACGTGCAAGAAATTACAGATGATTTGATAATGCTGGAGTGCAAAATGGGAGGTTGGCAAGGCTAAAGTATGAAGGGCTTGTGCAGAGTACTGTTGAGGTTAGCTTTTATTTAGTAAGAGCTGGAGTACCTTTGATAACCTTTAGAAGAATGGGTGTTATAATTAGATCATTCGGATTATAAAGTAGCAAGAAAAAGGAATAGAGAAATAAGGGAGACTTGGACGGAGAAGAGTGACCTAGCAACGTGAGAGGTTATGGAGGAGGGTGAAATGGAAATAAAATACTGGAGAGGGTCAGTTGGCAGGATGCCAAAGGCTTAAATGAGGAAAAGGAAGAGATGGAAAGTGATTCTAGCATTTTAGTTTGGGCAGCATAGATGGATTGGAGCTGTTCTAGGAATAAAACACAAACATAAGAGGAAGACTAGACTTGGTGGATGGGTGGGCACTATTGAGAAAGCTGAGTGTGGGTTTATATATGTTTTAAAGTGTCTGGAGAGTGTTTTTGTGCAGCAGGTAGTTGGATGTTTAGGACAGAGAGCCATAAGGGGTGAGCTGGAGTTAGACCTGGAATCCTGTATGCTGATGAGATTGCTGAGAGAAAATAAATACATTGAAGAGATGAAAAGGTGAACGATAGGATGGCAGGCAGAGGCAATGTGAGAGTCCAAGCCAAATGTCTTTTTCAGTGTTAATAAATTACTTGAAGGAGGTAGCTATATTTGAGACATTTTCCTTTGAGTTCCATTTCTGCTGTGTGTAGACGCTGGTATCCAGAGGAATATGAATTTGCACCAAAGAAGGCTGCCTCTCACAGGTAAGAGTGGGCCCCAGGTGCTTGCCAGCCCAGTGTACGTCATTTCTAAATTAGTGTCTCTTCTCCACTCTTCTTCCTTAGGGGAAAGATAAAGGTCAACAGGAAGAAAGATAATTTTAATAAGAGATTATCAGGAATTCTGGTCAGGATTTAGGTATTCCATTCTGAAGAGGATTGTGTAGTCCTTTTTTTTGGTCATTATAGTTTCAAAACTTTTAGATTACTTAATGACATCTATAATCTTCCTAGAGAGGAGCGGCATTAATTTTCTTGTAGCCATTTGAAATTAGAACTCTTTTTTAAAAATGTATTTAGTATAAGATCTACAGGGTCTCATTACATAAATGGGAATTGAAGTGATCCTCTTATTTTCAGCCTCCCAAGCCTGGGGATTGCAAGTGTGCACCACTACGCCCAGTCTCAGTTGCTGTCTCAGCATGCCCTGGGGGATGAGACTTGTGCATAGAACACTGTACAGTTGTATGATACAGATGTCCTGCATTGACAGTTTTCAGATTTATTTTGCCTTGGGCATAAGTACACAGTGAGGTTGGAGATCTTTTGTATCAAACATATTGCACTATTTCTATTCTGTAGCTTTTTTAGAAACATAAAACCTGATTTGGCTTCTAACTGTAGTCTTAGTTTACTTAATATTGAGTTCACATTCTATGCAGTGCAGTTTGAGATAGAGAAGTCCTACACAAATTTTTGTTTTGGTATGAAACTGGGGATTGAATTGAGGTCCTTGTGCATGCTTAACATTTGCTTTATTGCTGAACTTACATCCTCCAACCCTTTTTAATATTTTTGAGACAGGATCTTGCTGAATTGCCAGGTAAGCCTCAAACTTATAATCCTCTTTCCCTGACATCCTGACACCTAGCTTCTTGGGTATTTTTATTGTATGTGGCTGGAGTATAGCACAGCAATTCAGTTCTAGAATACCTTGGGTTTCAAGTGTCTTAGATTTTAGAATTTTCTGGATTACAGAATGGTAGTAATATACCTGAATTGTTTATCATTATGTAATGCCCCTAAAAAGTATTTGAAGAAACCCTCTGTTGTAAAGCACATTGATATTTCTGTAGTGACACATGGATGTTCTCACCAAATGGTATAACTAATCACTAAAGTCTTATGTTTGGATTGGTTGGGTTTTTTTTGTTTTTGGTATTGAGGGTTGAACTCAGGACCATGGACTTGTCAGGCTGATGCCAGTGCCACTGAGCTATATCCCTGACCCTGGATTGGTTGGGTTTTGCTATACTGTGGGTTATAAAATTACTTTTGAGTTTTCAGATGTGTCTTATACTTACGTATTATGACAAATTGTGTACCTTAGTTAGAGGTTGTATTTTTGACAACTTAAGCTCTGTCCATATACTCAGGACCTTAAAAAGAAAGCAGATTGTTACTTTAGCCATAGGAATGATTGTTATCAAGTTTGTACAGTCCATTTTTCTAGAAGATAGAGCTTGTTTACTTGAATACTGTTCTAATAATTTTGGTTAACTAATTTCTGAGATTATAGTGGGTGAGAACTAGCATTTTGAAAGAGAAGGCTGTTAGAAGTAGGCTGCCACTGGTTATAGCACTAATTGGGAGAGGAGGTGGATTCTCTTTTATGGCTAGGTACTGTCTGCTCTGATAATTGATGTTTATTCTGATGAGTGAGTCATGAGTTCTGTTCAAGGATATCATTGCATAGTTAAGGGATATTAAGTATTACACAGTTTCTCAAACTTTCATACCCTGTTTATGAATATTTAACAATTGTAGTTTTAGAGATACTGAATACTTTGGTTTCTTAGGGATTCGTGATACACATTAATTTATTAAATGCTTTGCAGAGAACTTTAGAAATGTTTAGCTTTTCCTAGACTTACTTTACTGAAATTCTTTTCGTGTACTAGAACACACATTACCTACCATCTTATGTAACAGTTTGGGGAATTTTATTCTGTGTTTTACAATTTTTGTTAATCATCAAAAGCTTTAAAAAAACCCCTTGCCTCTGCTTTACTGAAATGTTCCATTTCGTGGTGATGCTAGATAGTGGCATTTATAGTAACTTGTTCTTCAATTACTTAAAAAGTTTGTGAAATGATTCCATCTCTTCTAATTTTGGACCTTCTATTCAGTGTGGTATGTTTGCTTATAGGGCACTTGATGACATTAGTGAAAGCATCAAAGAACTTCAATTTTACCGAAATAACATCTTCAAGAAAAAAACAGATGAAAAAAAGAGGAAAATTATAGAAAATGGGGAAAATGAGAAGACTGTGAGTTGATGCCAGTTCTCATGCTGCCACAACATAGTTCTCTGGAAGCAACTGCTAGTGGTTTCTTTTCTCCCTTTTTCATGCTGATTGCTTGACAGAGCTCTTTTAGTTAACTTGCCTCTCCAGATTACTCAAGCACACAACACTATATACTGTTTTCATTGTACACTGAAGCTCCTTTGTAAGTACCAGGTCATGCCCATATCTTGGTACATACTTGCATTTGCTTTTAGACCATTTCTTATGTTTAATAATAAATAAATGAATAAATAAAACTAGTTCTATTGAAATGCACACCTTTTTGTACCATCTGTTATTTAGTAGTGGGAAAAGATGGCTTTTTCTTGTGTTATGGCTAATGTTAAAATTGTTACACATTTGGATTATGTTTCTATGTAAAATAGGAAGTGAATTCTGTTTTGCTTTACAAGTCAGTAAAATAATGATCTAGGTACAAAGAAGCAGATTTGGACTCATTGTTCTCGAACTTGCAGCTCTGGAATAGTCTACTCTTCACAGCTTTCAAGAAATTCAAGTCAGCCATCCAACAGATTGGCATTGTGTAAGTAGTTCCTAAAGTTTATTGACTGGATAATGTATATAAGGCAGTCACTTTGCTGAACTTATAGAATGTCAGTAGTTTGCTGTTCTATTTAGTTAATAATCAAGAAGGAATTTCAGTTTGTATTAACTCCTAAGTTTATAGTCAGTCCACTGCAGTGCTAATGTGGGTGCTGCTCAACTGAATTGTGTAGAACAGCTGTGATTTTGATAAGTACTTCTTTAAGATAAGGAATCAGAACTGGGAAGGGCTTTCATAGGACTTCCCTGTCTTTGAGAACTACTGGACTTGAAGACTTTATGTGGTAATCCTAAATGATATCCCTAGTCAATAAAAGTCTTTGTATGGACGTAGCAATGTGGTCCTAATGTATTCTTGAGAATTACCTACAGTATTTTCATTTGAGAAGCACTTTATTAAGTTTTATCTATGCAGTAACTCTGGAGAAAGGTTGTAGTGTAACTTTCTTCAAATGAGCAAATAAATACTGGAATCATGTCTAATAAGCCTATGTAGATGAAAATTTAAGTCTTCCTTTTTTTGTCTAGTGTTTGTTCTGCTTTCTGGAATGGCATGTACCAACATTAGTGCTTTGGAAGACTAAACTGGGTAGTGATTAAGAACAGGACTTTTGAGTCGATCCCAGCATTGAAATCCAAGCCCCTGATGTACCGAGGTACTTTGACCAGTTTACTTTTCTAACCCTCAGTTTCTATGTTTGTAAAATGAAGTTAATAACGATACCTAACTTAAAGAATTAAATTGAATGCTACACATACATTTCTTACCACAGTACTAGGTAGACAGTGAGGCCTTTACTACCAGCTACCTTGTGTAGATTGAGGATTTGACTCTGTGGGGTCTGTGGAACAGGATAGTGTGGCTAATTATGAATAGGACATTATCCTAAATTTGTATTTACTTAATGCCTGTGACTAATTACATCACACACAGGACTCTAGGGCAGCTGAGCTGGCCTCTGAGACCGGGCGTGGTGGTACATGCTTGTAATCTCAGCACATGGGAGGCTGACAACAGGAGGATCACTATGAGTCTGAGCTGTGTGGTGAGACCCTGTACCAAATACATTAAAAAAGAAAACCAAACCATTAACATTATGACCTTGATTTGGCTTAGTGTTTCCAGCCACAATTTGGCAAGGTAGTGTTTGCTCTTTCTTTAGCTTACAAATTCTAATGTAAGTGTAGGTATGAAAACACAAAGCTTAAGACAAAGGTTCCTGGGAACCTTTAGTGCACTGCTATTATTATTCCTTGATTTCTCTACAAAAATGTGGGGTTGATTCATCAGTTGACCAGTTTGAGCCATGCCATACATTTAAAAAATTTTAACTCTTGATGTTGATTTTAAATCTTTGTTTCATGAATGGCTACTTTTCTGATTTAATCCTTGGATCTTTATCTGCGTCACATAGCAAAATTCTGTTGTCCCAAATGAAGACTGGCAGTCTGTTAGATGAGCAGATCTAGTCCAGAGCAGGTATATATGGAGACATGAGGGCTCAGTGACAAGTTCATTATTTATTAGTCTGCTTGTAAATAAGAAATGTAGATTTGTAGTGTTAATAGTTAGGATTTCACAGGGGATTCTTAAAGCTATGAAGTGATTTTATTAAATGATTTGCATTGCAAATTGGTTTAAATATAATTGCAGCTTGAAAAATGCTTAGTGTGTTTACTTAGGCTTTGCCATTCTAGTGTTCTTGGGGGCTTCTCATTGGCCATGGTTCTGTCCATATAGCAGTGGTCCTGCCAGCTGTGTTCCTAGGGTCATCGGCGGTATTTCCTCTACAATTAGGAGGCCGAGGAGGCAGTACTGAGGTGATGATCCCAGTCTGTATTTTCTCAGTACTTCAGCCTTTAGTACTGAGTATAGGGAGAGAACCTCTTTTTTTGGTAGTTTAGCCATCGATACAGATATACCTGAGGATGCCTGTTTTTCTCAAAAACATACTTACCTGTTTATAAAAAACACCTGAAAAGTTCATAGAGAAACTGATCTTTGGCAGAACTGACATTTCATAGCTAGTCATAATGTTGAAGTGCAGTTTTGTCATGTTGCTTGCCTTGTGGTAGTTCACATCTCAGTATTATTCAAATGCCATAACATTTTGAAAAATTAATGAGTAACGGGCAGTGGAAAATTGGTTGTTACTAGAATAGGCCATATGTAGCAGATTGATGAGGGCAAATGTATTTTGTTGTTTATTGGTTGATGACAGTATTACAGCATATGTCTGTTGGTATATGCAGAATATCTGTTATGAAAATTGTGTCATTATTTGAACAGAGCCTTTAATTCTATGTGGTTCATTACAAAACCATAGATAATTGTGGTTATAATATAAAGGCATATGAGCTTTGTGACCTTTTTTCCTTTTAATAAATAATAATGTGACATTTTCAAAAACACGCTAGTAGTATATTCCTAATAATTGATACAATGCATACTGTTGTCCTCATAGTAGTTATATAGAGCACAGGATGTAGACATAATTTTTCTAATCGTTGTTGGTACAAAAAATTTCTTCTCATTGAACTAAGAGAAAGTAGTTGTATACATAGTCCAGCATTCCATAATTGCAGTGGATTATTGGCAGAACTGGTAATGTCAGAAACTGTTGATTTAAGCCTTTTACAGCTCAGCATAGTAATCTAGCTTTATGTTTTATGCCTCATGGTTAACTATTCTGCTGGGTGGGTAAGGGCAACTTAAAGCAAGACCTGTATAACAAGACATATAACTTTTGTATCTGACAAGGTCAGTCAGATCTCCTCAGGATTTACTTTAAAACCATGTACAGTCCTTTGTAGAGCTGTTGTCAGTGTTAGCCATCTTTGTGACCGTTTTTTGAGACAGGGTTTCACTTACTGTGTAGTGCAGGCAGTTTTGAACTCATAGTGATCCTGCCTCAGCCTCCTGAGTGCTGGGATTATGGGTGTGTGCCACCATGTCTGGCAGATCTGAGCATTTTCTGCTGAGTAAAGGAATATTGTAGCTTCAACATCCTTGTAACAAGAAGTTATCTTTATTCCATTAGAACGTAAGAAGATGTAGCAGTTGTGATAGCAACTGTTTTGTTAAGCTGAATACACAGGGCCTGAGACTTATTCTTCAGAATGATTTGATCAGTTTAGTGTTGTACCTGTATTGTAACTTGGTTGTGTATGGAGGGGATACACCCTAGAAGAAGAGAAGGTTGAAAAAGGTAGGGCAAAAATAATCATATGGCATGACGTATTTTCAGAACAGTCCTCTCTGACGGCCAACATGTAGTGGAATGAGTTGCTGTTGTTGGACTCTTGACATCAATGCTTGTGTCCTTGGGAAGAGTTCACTTTCCTTGGTTTCACAATTTCTATTTATCTGTGTGTGTATGTATGTACTTACTGTATGTTAGGGAAGAGTCTGCAGGATGTTGAGGGTTTCACTATAGATTGGACTTGTAGTGATCTGCCTATTTACAGCCTTCCAAGAGCTGGATTACAGGTTTGTGCCACCATGCCCAATATCAATTGCCTTCTCAGTGTACCCTGGGGGCAGAGCTGGCATGACAGGCCTGGGGATTGAACCCCTAACCCCTGTGCCTGTTTGCAAATGCTTGAATCCACTGAGCTATTTGGCTGGCCCTAGTTTCCCAATTTGGAATAGCAGAAATAGATAATTTAGGGAGATGTCTTCTTTAAAGTAGTACCAAAAAAAAAAAAAAGGCTATTTTTGTTTATAGAAGGAAATGTAATAAATATCTTTAGGAGCAGTCAGCCTCCTTATGTCTGAATTTTATTCACCTGACATGGAGAATGAGACACTTTGGAATGCTGCTACAAGTGTAATGCTTGGCTACTCTAGGTTATTAAGCTCATTTGGGCTGAATTAGAACTCTGTTGTCTGTGTGTGTGTGTGTGTGTGTGTGTGTGTGTGTGTGTGTGCGCGCGCGTGTGCCACTATACCTAGTGCTATTTTGTTTTTATGGAACAACTTTATTTTGAATTCTGTTTAATCATTACACAAATCATATTGAATGATAGGATTATTGAATTAGAAGCGCGTATCATTTTATTCATCTTGGTTGTCCTCCTTGTTCAAATCATTTTTCTTACAATTGGCTTATTTTTACCATCTTAAAAGTTCAAAAATATCTTGCTACATCCTACTGTCTTTTAAAAATCTTCAAAATGAGTTGACATTTTATGTTCCTAATAGTTGTCATAAACAAACAAACAAATAAACAAAAACCTATTTCTGAATTGAAGAGCAGCACAGGTATATATACCTGAAGAAAAGTCCTGGCCTTTTCTCAAGTGAATTAGGAGCAAAGGTTGCTGCTGTCTCACTGGTTGTGGTGAAATACACATTTGATGAATAGACTCTATGATGAATGTTTAATTAAGACACACTGCTACTGATTGCCGGCAGCATATCCCCCTGTCCTGTGAACACACTCTCTTGCTCTTGTCACTTTCTGAAGCAGCTCTGCAAGTCTCGTTCACAAGTGTCTGTACAAGGTGTGATCAGAGCTAGGGCGAATATTGAGCTGAGAGCCACTCAGTGGGAAGCAGCTTGGGAAGACATTGCAAAATGTCCTCATGGGTGTGATGGATGCACTGCCTCTGGCACTGCCACTTGGACTCTTAAATTATAGACACTTTGAATCTCTTCAGGGCTCAAGGCAACAAGGAGAGTACAACTAAAAATATTCGTGTTCCCATTAATATTAGAGAAATGATTTACCCTTTGCTTGCTGACTTGGTGGGTATGTTTTTGGGCTTTTTCATTAGTCTTAGATCCTGTTTTTCTTTTTTCTTTTTTCTTGTTTTTGGTATTACACTTTTATTGGCGTTTTTCATATTGCTTTTTAAAAACAGTTCAAAGAATTTTTTAAGTAACAACATGTATTGTTCAGCTAGGCATGATCATACATACCTATAATCCCAATACTCAGTAAGATGGGGCAGAAGGATTACTGTGAGTTTAAAGCCAACCTGGGCTATCCTGGTTCACAAAAACAAAGAATTGTACAAATAAGCAGGTTTCAGCGTGACATTTTTGCAAGCATTGTGATTTGATTATGGTCACTGTCCCTCTGTTTGGCTTATCCTTGTCCCCTCCTCTCATTTGCCCTCTTCCTAGTAATCTTGCTTACTTTGAGAGTTATTCTTTTGTGTGTAAAGCAGAACCCTTATCTTGCTCCACATGGTTTATTCCCTTAGTGTGCTATTTGCCAGGTCTACCTGTTTTCTTACAAATGGCATGATCACTCTGCTTGGTGGATCCATACTGTATTTTCTTTGTCCATTCATTTGTTCCTGTGTCTTAATTTCTTATAACTTCATTTATTTGATGGTTATCCTGTGTTTTCTATGTAGATTATCAGCTCACCTTTAGGGAGTGAACACATTTTCTTTTTCCTAACAATTGTTTTGACCCATTCTTTCTTTATCTTGTTATACTGGCCAGAATATCATATACCGTATTAGGTTGGCCAGTAGTTATGGTAACAATATTTTAATCATTTATCTTAAATACATCAAAAGTTTCTTCTTTAATTATATTTACAAATAGTACTTAAGTCAGTGACATTCTGTTCTTTGCTTGGGCTTTTTTGTTGTTTTTTGCTGTTACCAGGGATTGAACTCAGGACCTTGCAATTTCCAGACAAGCACTTACTCCACTGAGCTATCTTCCTGGCCCCTAGGGTTTTTTTATTTTTGTTTTTATTTATTTATTTATTTTTTGTGGGACTGGGGTTCAAACTCATGACCTTGCACTTGCCCAGCAGGCACTTGTGCCTCAGAGCCATCTCCCCAGCTCCACCCCCTAGGGTTTTTTTAAAAGCAATAAATAATTGAATTTAAAGCTTTATCAATTGACTTTCTTTGTCTATTGAGATAGTCATGTGTGTTTTTCTATACAACATTCCTGTGGCGGTATACAGTAGTAGATTTTTCTGATATTGTTAATTTGTATTTTTAGAATAACTTTAATAATTACTATTGTGGTTATGATTAAATGCTATTAATATTTTATTAGGAAATTGTCTTCTAAGTTTGTGACCTTGTCCTATAATTTTCTTTTCTATACTTTTATCTGTTTGTATTTAAGATTTTGCTTATTTTGAAAATGATTTGTGCAGTTTCCACAATTTTTCTAACGTTACATAAATTTCTGTTACATTGAAACAACTTGTTCCAGTTTGATGGAACTTTTCTGTCATACCATCTGTTAAGTCCATTACTTAGATTTTTAGTTTATTATTTGTTTTATGGTTATTAGCCTATTGAGATTCTCTGATAATTTTGTAGTTAATATATTATTTTCTATCTTTTTATAGGTTTTAAAAAATATTTGGCATATTGTTTTTATGGAGCTTTACTATAATAAAATTTTTATTATATCTATAATTGGTCTCCTTACTTTAATGTTTTATATGCTGATATTTTATTTTGTCGAACTATTCCTTCCCGAGTTTGTCTATACAATAAATAGTCTTTTTAAAGAGGAAGTTTCTGGTAATACTACTTTTTGAAAAATAGCCATTTTGTTATTTACACATTCAGCAAGGAAGACTGCAGTACAGGAAGATATATATATATATATATATATACATATATATATATATATGTATATATATATATATGTGTATATATATATATATGCTTTTTCATAACATAGGGCTTTGAGGAGTAAATCCCCATTTACATAACTTTTATTTATTTATTTATTTTTTTGTGGTACCAGGGTTTGAACTCACGACCTTGCACTTGCCCAGCAGGCACTTGTGCCTCGGAGCTATCTGCCCAGCCCCCAACATAACTTTTATATGCTGTTATAATTGCTATATTTTAGTATACGCTTCTTGTTTCCAGTGTATGAGTGAAACTTGTTATAGGTCTATATGTATAGGAAGAGACAAAATCATAGAGTTTGGTACTATCTGTGGTTGAAGCATGCATGGAGATCTTTAAATATAGCCCCAGTAAATGATGGGAAGCCTACTGAACTTCTTTGTCTGTGTCTCATTGTGCTTGTTTTCAACTTTTTTTTACTCGCTTTTTTGGTGGGGGTGGTCTGGGGAATGAAGTTGGGACCTTGTGCCTGCCAGGCAGGCATTTATGCTGCTGAGCTATATCCCCAGCAGTTTCTTATTAATTAATTAATTATTTATTTATTTATTTTTATTTTTTTCAGTTTCTTATTTTTTGACGAAGGTGTTAAGGAGCACGAATTTCCCTCTAGTAAGTTGTCTTAATGAACACACATATAGAACATTTGTCTCCAACAATTTTAGTATAAGCCATCTTTTCCATGGCATGTTAATTAAATATGATAAAATAGAAATTATTTAGAGAATATTACATGAGAATAATTAATTATACATTAGTATCTAAAGAGTAATGTGAAAGATTTAGCATAGTTCAGAATAACTCAAGTCACAGAAAAAGTTTAGGAATTAGGAAATACTTAAAGTGCCATGAAAGCATAATAAGGATTTTTATTTTTATTTTATTTATTTATTTATTTTATTTTTTTGACTTTTTGAGACAGAGTCTCATTGTGCAGTTCAGGCTGGCCTTGAGCTCACTTTTTTAGCTCAGGCTGATCTCGAACTCACACCTATCCTCCTGCCTCAGCCTCCCGAGTGCTGGGATTACAGGCATGCGCCACCACGCCCGGCTTAAGGATTTTAAAGGTATAGCTGTATAGCACTTTGAGTGAAAATTGCCACTGTAAATTCTCAAATTAGAAAACAGTAAAGGTAAAAAAAAAAAAAAAAAAAAAAAAAAAAAAAAAAAAAAAAAAAAAAAAAAAA
>PVJA010026933.1:0-29125 GCA_004027025.1 Myocastor coypus | reverse complement strand
AAAAAGGAAAAGAATATACTTCTCTTTGGACTAAGAGAAAGCAGATACATACACAGTCAAATGTTCTGCAATTGTAGTAGGCCACCAGTGAAGCTTGTAATGTTGGAGGCTATTGAATCTAAGCCTCCTAAAGCTCATCTCACCAATCTAGCTCTGTGTTTCATGCATTGTAATTAAGCATTTTTTTTCTTTTTCTTGCTGGGCGGTCAAGGGCAAGTCGAAGCAAGACCTGTATAACAAAACATTCTTTTTTTTTAATCTTCCAGGGTCAAATCCCCTCAGAATTAAGTTTGGGACCATAGACAGTACTTTGTAGAACTGTTGTTAGTGTCAGCCTTTGGGATGAGTCATGGCCATTGCTTGGCCATTTTGCTTTCTATGAAAGCCTGAGAGAATGTTTTTCTCTGGATGACTCTCCTTAGATGCACTATAGTTCATTCATCCCTTTCCTCTGAGGTCCCATAATCTCCTTGACCAGAAAATTTGGGACACCTCTGAGTTATAGGATATTACAGCACAGGTTCCCTTATATCCTGGGTCTTTATTGACCTTGAAGGGCTAGGGCCAAAATATTGGCTATCCTCATAGCCCTTCTTGTTCTCCAATTTTTGGTCTGTTAACTTACATTCTTAACCCTCCAGCAGAAAAGCTTTGTGATACTATTACTCTATAACATAGGTACTTGAGCTTATCATCACTGGCTTTCTGAGTATCAAATATTTTTGACTTAGCTTGGAAATGATATTTTCTGACCATCATTGATATTCTAATGTCTTTGCCTGAACGTACTTCCCATCCGCTCTGACTGCTCTAAGTCTCCTGAAATCTCTTCAAGGCACTTCTCCTCCTGCTGCACCAAGAACCTACTTCCCAATGCGTTTTAAGCCTTTTAGTTTCACCTGTTTCGGACTTTGTTCAAGTGTGAGTGCACCAGAGATTCCTGTCCCCTTAAATCTGTCAAGAAAGTGTCTTCAGGGGCTGGGGAGATAGCTCCGAGGCACAAGTGCCTGCTGGGCAAGTGCAAGGTCGTGAGTTCGAACCCTGGTCCCACAAAAAAAAAAAAAAAAGAAAGTGTCTTCAATCTCTTCTCCTCCACTCAGTGCTATGCGTCACAGACAGGAGCCCTGTTGACTTTATTGCTACTTCCAGGCAATCCATAATGAAGCCTTCCACCTAAAGCTACCCTTTAAGTATTTGTCAAAGGCATAAGACCTACCCAAGTTTCCAGTAATGACAGAGAATGAAGACACTGAGCTAGGGCCACAGAAGCTGAGCTAGAGCCAGTACTGGCAGCAGGGAAGGTCACCAGGCACAGAAAGGCTGGCCATTAGAGGCAGAAAAGTGAAAGACAGCTGAAGCCTATGCTCAAAATCTTAATAGCAAGAGCTAGAAAGAAGGTCAACACAGGTTTGTGTCCCCATGATGCAAGTGTCGTCAGAGATCTCATGAACCCATGCTGAACAAGGCAGGAAGGGGAATAAATATGAGAACTGTGGGGGGCAGTCATTCACCCCTCTGATAGGAAGTCGAGTCTTGACTGAGGGTGGTCCCAGACAGAGGAAGACACACCGAAGCTTGCTGAGTGCTTTTTATGTCACCAGGGCGCATGCCCTCTGATAGATGTCTCATGGAAAGCTTCATAGACAACTAAAATAATTTATGCAAACAGAGAGGAATGGAATTATCTACACAATCAAACTTGCAAGGCGTATGTAGTACATCAAGCAAATTGCTTGATTGATTTTTGAAGTCATTAGGGCAAACTGCTGTTTGTTCGTAGCCACTGTTAGGGCTACTGTTTGGCAAGTATCTTTGCCTACTGCAAGTGGCAGCTTTTAGTAAGTCACTACCATGCTGGTCACAAATAGACGTAGCCCAACAGGTATTCCCAAAGAGTGCTTAGTGTGTATTTCTCCTTCCGCATGTACACTCATCTTAGGTCACATGTCTCCCAGAGTTCTGAAGTTCACCCAAGAGCTTCAGATCCTGTTTTTGTAGTATTCTTTTCTATCTTCCCTTATTTGTTCTCTTTGTAAGTTTTATATTCTTCATTTTCTCTTTCTTAGTGATCACTTACAATGTTACATTGAAAGGCGTTTTGTCTTGACTTTTCAACTCCTGAAAAGACGGTGAATCCCATGTGCTTTAGCTCGCTCCTTAGCCTGTGCTCACGCTGCTGTAACAGGATTGTGTTCCATTTGGCTCTTAGCACTCTGTGATGGCTCTGTCTTCTAATTGCCTTTGTAGTGGTAGCAGCTCATGGGTTTCATCAACTGGGAGACCCCGAGATGGCACACACTAGTGCTGTGGAGCACAGCACCATTACAGTCAAGGCGCCAGTATGCTCATAACCAGAAGGAGAGGGCACTTCAGACACAACCTCCAAGCTTCTACTTAGGAACTAGAAGGCATATTCAGAAAGTGGTATGTTTATGTGTAATCTCCCACTGAAGATATATTTTAAGATACATTTAAGTCCTCAATGCAAGGATACTTAATATAATTTTATATTTACAACTAAAAAGAGATAACATGAAATAAAATACTTAGGTTTTCTTGCTAACATTAAATTGAAACAAGTCAGGACATCATGAATTAATTATTACTTATCACCAAGTCTCCTCTAGTTACCAAGTAGTAGGGTGTAAGCTTCCCAGAGTGCTGGGATTGCAGCCCCCACCCCCATGCCTGGCTCTTCTTTAGAGTTTGAACAGCACACGGCATAACCGTTCTTCCCACCACCACCCCCAGTACTGAGTCGTGGAGAGGTGAAATGGAGCCCAACACTGCACGACCTGAAACTGGCTTGAAAACTCCTGAGGTCGACAGGAAGCTCCCGAAGTAATTAAAGAAAGTAACTTGGTCGATCCGATGCCAAGACAGGAAAAGAGGTCACAATTTTCCTTTCAATATCCTCACTCTTTCATGTCATAATAGCCAAAATCAATGACAGTAGAAGGATCCTTGTTTATCTTTCCGAAACAATCTTCAGCTAAATCCATCTAAGTCTCTGGTGTCCTTGTTTCATTTGCAGGTTCCACAATTACGGGCAGGAGGAGATGGGGAGCCTGTTCTGGACATGTTTGACCCAGTTTACTGGCAAGAGCATCGAGTCCAGAGTGCAACAGCACTCGGCCGAAATGAGCTGTCTCTTCCCACTTAGCTTTTATTTATGAAATAACTACTAGAAATAATTAAATCTTTTGTTCAGCTCTACGTGGACAATTTTGACTAAGAAAATATAAACTTCTCATATGAAATGTATGTATTTCTATTGGGAAATAGTGAAGTCCAGGAAAGAGTATCAGTTAAAGGAGTCATTTTCTTCAGGATTCATATGGAAAGAGAGAAGAAATAAAGGATGTCAAAGTTACTTCTTCATTGTCCCACAGTCACATGAAACCTGTAATAACTAAAGCAACCCATGATCTAGAAAGTCCTCATATATTTTGAAAAGAGAAGAAATTTGAAAAGACACCATGGTCCAGTACAGCCCCAGCAAGCCTTGGAAGTGGAACAAAAGACTTCCACCAATGCCACCTTCATTGACAATTTCCACTGTGAAATATATTCTAGCGAATCAGGAAATAAAACAATGAAGTCGTCCCATTGGTCACTGCACATTCCCTGCATTCTGGCTCCTCATGAGCATCCACGCCAGTCGTAGGGCTGGGCCTTGCATGTAGGCTGCACACAGCGGTAGGAACAGTACTGTGCTGAGTGGGCGAGCTCCTGTGACATTCTCGCCCTCTCATCCACCGGCCAGTGGCCTTGAGCTAAGCCACTTGCTTCTTCAAATCTCAGTTCATTCACCTGGAATAAAAATGCTACCAGTAATTAGCTTCACCTGATTATGCAAATATACATAGACAATAAGTGGAATAATCTGCAACTTTGACAGTATGTTGGGATAAATCTCCTACAACTCAAACTTCTCACCAACATATTTAGATAAACTTTGATATCAGGGAACTAAAGAAACATCGTGTACATAATTAGCAATAAACTTTTTAATTATGGGAAGCATAAGTCTCTAATAAGTCACGTGATGTACTAACTGCACGCCACACCCCTCCACGCATCTCAGGAGCCCTCCTTTGGCAGGAGGGCTCAAGGAAAGCATCCATGGAGTTATCACTCCCTGAAGCAAAGAAAAGCATGGCATTACAGTTACAACTCAGTTGGAGGAAAAATGGCCACACCCTAGCAAGATGTTAAGCTGTGTCTATAATTGCTTTTCTGCCCTGGCCACTCGGGCTGTGTGGTACAGGAGAGGTAACAGTAGTTTCCTTAGCACCTCTTGCCTACTAGGGGAGCTTTGAATGTTACTCTAGAAAAGAAATCTCTTGTTTCAAAGCAAACTGGGACTTCTGGAAAAGCAGGTTATTTAGATTTTATGGGAGCCAAGAACCCTTGCTGTCAAGTGATTCCTCTGGAATACAGAAGGACAAGTAAGTAGTTTTCTATTCCTCAGAAAGAAAAGTGAAGTACGACATCAGTTCTAGAAAACTACATATTCTCCAGTTGTCTTTGACCTTTATCTGGAAATTAATTATAATTATCAGGAAATGTGCCACAGGACAGTGTGCTTGGGTCACACTCACAATCACTAGTTTTTAAATGTGATATGCTGCACATTTTGTCCTCACATGGGCCAGAGGGCTGAGCGTGCATGTTCCCCTAACTGTAGTAGTAGGACAAGGCCAAGCGTAGCACAGGGGCAAGGCGGGGTGGCTTACTGTCCTATGTGCCTATCTGGACACAAACATTGAAGGGCCTTCTTGAGAAAAATATCTAGAAGAGGTGTGGCCTGAAGAACTGAAGTGTGGTGTGTTACTTAAACTTTCTCTCAGCTCCCAGACAAACACAACTACCTGTTTCTATCTGTATTGAGTTACTAAAATGAATATTGTTATTTGTCCCTTCTTTGCTTTAAAACAAAAATTGTACCCCACATACACATGCAGAACAGGATGTATTTTGTTGTTCTTGTTATTGCTTTGTTTCTTAGAGTTTGGCATTTTTGATACAAGGTCTTGGTCTGTAGTTTGGGTTGGCCTTAACCTCACCGTGTAGGCCACGTTTGGCTCAGACTGTAGCAGCCCCCCTGCCTCTGCCTCTAGAGTACCGGGATTACGGTGTGTACCTCTGTCTCCTTAAAGATACATGCTGTAAATTTTTTGTTCTAGAATTTTAGTAAATTCATATAATCCTGTATAATTTTTGTGTGATTTTTTTCTATCAATATGTTGGTAATATTCGCTCCTTTTTTCCATATGTCACTTACTCTTACCGATGAATAGCATCCTATGATAGATTATTCTGCATGGCTTTTAATCATGATTTTCTTATTGGAAATTTGACCCAAATACATGTTGCTCTTTTTTAATAAATACTATAACTACAAACATTCATGCTCATGTTTGTTAAAAGATGAAGCAAAAGTTTCTTTTTTAAAACTTTAAACAGAAAAAAATTAATAAGAACAAAGACAAAAACAAAGCAACATAAAACAAACAAAAGGGCAAAGAATTCAAAATAATCATATAAAATTAACAGAAGTTGTTATATCACGTATTGTTATTGTCTTGGTTACTTTTCACTCATTGCTGGGACAAAATGCCTGACATCCAAAATTCTAAAAGGAGAAGGGTATTTAGCTCACAGTTAGTAGAGGTTGCAGTACATACTCTTCTGGGTGCAGGGCACAGTGACACATGGCAGTGGACAACAGTTCATGGCAACAGAAAACAGCAAAGAGCAAAGGGAGGAGCTGCAGCTGTGACTGCCAGCAAGCCTCTCGCCCTTCCTTCCATGCTGACTGCAGAGACAGAATCACCTCTGAGGATGTAACACCGGCCATCCTCCAGTCCCTTCATACATCCTTCAAGCACTGAGTCACTCTAGGGAGGGGGGGCCAGGCCCACCCCACCTTAGGGAGGAGGTATGGGACTTCACAGTGTCCACTTGCACAGGATGAAGAAGTTAACAAAGCAAAAACCCTGGCTCTCTACTCAGCCACTTAATTAAACTTCTAAACTTCTCAAGTTGACATAATGTATCCATCACCACAGTTATCAGATTTGTTGCTTGGATGAGTATGTATAGACATGCAAGATTGATCAAAGAATTGAGTATTAACTCTTCCTTTCAATAAACCTTAATTTTTACTTGTAAGATTTTAAGGATATATGCACAGTAGAATTACTGGGTCAGAGGTTGTATGCATCATCAAATTTCAGGAAAATATTCAGTTGTCTTCCTACTAGCAGTTCCACCTAATATACGCCATAGTAGTCAGTAAGGCAGGCAGGTCCTCATTGTTCTGAGTTGTTACCACAATTGATGTTGTCAAAATTAACTACTCAAAATTAAATAGTTATAAGTAGTTTTCAGATGAGCTCCTAATTTGTATGAAATTGCATTATTTTGAAGCATTTATCTATTATCTTTAATTATTATTCCTCAAAATGTCTGTGCTTGTTCCACTTCAGCTTTCTGTTTAGTCATGTCTTATTCCCAGGAGCGGAAGACCTACTTTGCAGGCTAATCTCTTGTCAGTCACATGCACAGATGGTGTCTTCTCTCAAATTTTGGTTTTCTCTTTTCACTTTATGGTTCCTTCTGATACAGGACCTTTGAATATAGTCAGCATTTAATTTCTTCAGTCATTGCTATTAAGGCAACTAAAAATAGTATCTTAATTTTTTTCTATTTTTTTTTCCATTAACATTAAAGTCATTTATTAATGTAAGATTAATTTTTAATAAGAAGAAAGAAAGAGATGGCATTTTTTGGTACAGGGTCTCACTATGCAGCTGGGACTCATAGTGATCCTCCTCTCTCAGCCACCCCAGTGTTGGGATTACAGTTATGCACCACCACACTGGTTTCAGTGGCTGGCACAGCATGCCCAGGATTCCACGGCCAGCACAGCATGCAGTACTGGGGATCAAGCCCAGGCCTTCGTGCTTGCCACAAGCACTTAGACCATCAGGCTATCACCCCAGTGGAAAGGATAGCTTTTGCTCACATATTAATCCATTTTTCCCAGCACCATCAAGATTGTCTTTCTACCTTTTTATTAGTATATTCAGATATATAAAGATGTAATTAAATCTTAAAGACAGACCTTTAATTTCACCAACTAAATTAATTATTTTATAGCCAATATCAAGTAAATTATTTGTAGATGTTTTGTCTTCCTATGTAGATGATTCTATACATTTAATTGCGCACATTTTACTCTGTGATGGGCTCACAACCCATCGTGTAATATTTGGTAATTTGTTACCATTACATTAGGAAAAGAACTGTGTAAGAAAATTAAATTATAGATCTTGCGAAGGGAAGATTGACACAGACTAGGCAGACAGAACCAAAGTGATGGCAGGCATGTACACAAGACAGAGGCTGAGGAGGCTTTGGTTGAAACAGCAGATGTCGTGGAGGAAGTGGGAGATGATAGGTTGTGTTCCAGGAGCTCATTATGAACCAGAGAATGCTGAAGAGCCCTCAAAGCCAGGGAAAACCATGGGGTCTGAAATAGCCAGACTGCTAACACCTTAGATAGTGACATTAGTTTTACATTTCTTATATACAGAATTACTAAATAATAATTTTCGTTGTATTTATTTCTTATAGTAGTTATGAGAAATTAATACATATTTCAACTTTTGAATGACCTTTCTTTGCCTTATTGCTTAGGGTAGATCTAGAAAAGTTTGTGAGCAAGGCTCTTAGCTACTTCCTGGTCTCTGGACATGGCCCCTTCATGGCCCCCCACCTTTACGGGAGAGACTTATTTAGTTTCACAGTTTCTGAGGGCTCGATCTCCATGTGGTTGACTGGGTCCACCTGAGTTGGCTGCAGAGCACATGGTGGAAGAACCTGGCAGGGGACAGGGGTGCCTGTTAAGGTGCCAGGAGGCTGAGGCAGGCAGGAAGATGAGCGGTTCCAGGCTCCACTTCTATAACTCGCCTCTGTGTTCAGGCCCATCTCCTAAGAGCACACTTAGCTACAGATTCATTGATGAATTAATCTACTCATAAGTATAGTACCTGCATGATCCTGCTACCTTCCAGATACATGAGGCCTTTTGGGGACATCCCAGACCTGCAAATTCTTCCCTGACCCCCAAAGGATTTACATTTACCTTTTTAGGCAAAATGCATTTGGTCCAATGCTAACAAATTTCAAAGTTTTGATAATTCTAGCATAACTGAAACCATCCAAGTCCAAAAGAAAGCTAAAAACTTCCAATATGAAAATGACACAGAGTAAAAATTCCCATTCCAAGTCAGAGAAATAAGCTTAGAAAGGAAAGAAATCAGAATAAGATCAAAAGCTAGAAAGGCAATCACTAAATCCTGCAGCTTTGTGTCCAGCACACTGTGGTGATATTTGAGCCCCAAAATAGCATGGGCAGTTCAACCCTGTGGTACTGGGGGCTGTGGCTCTCATGTCCTCTCTCATGAGCTGAGTCCACTCCTTGACTGATTTTTCTCAGTCGTTCCGTGTTCCTGGCTTCACCACCTCCCACCTCCCTGGGGTCACACTTAATGCTTCATACACTGACTTCTTACAGGCACACTGATTTCCTGTCCAGGTCCTTTTCTGCAATCTTGGTGGAAGCCTTCCTGGCTCTACAGCTCTTGCCTCCTGCAAGCCTATAAAATCAGCACCACACAGCTGATACCATGGTCTGCAGCCAGCGTGAATGCTATCCAGGGCCCCTTGGGTCATGGCAATAGAAGCCTCTGAATGCCTGATGCTTAAGCACCATGAAGCAAATTCTAAGGAAATAAGTCCCCAGACAGCCTTTCTCCAGCAGGATTACCTCAGACTTTCTTCTAAAAAACAGAAACAAAACAAAACAAAAAAAAAAAAAAAAAAAAAAAAAAACCTACCCTTCAAGGCAGTTTACCTTTGTCTTTTATGCCTTTGAGGCTAAACAGGGTGTGAAACCTTGTTGATTCTTGAGATTCTCCCAAAGTATCTGTTACAGTTTATATCTAGGTGCCCCCAAAAGCTTCATGTAGTCACCAGATGGGCTTCTAGGCTTTGGGATCAATTCATGATCCAAGCTGGGATTATGGGTGTGAGTGTTGCTGGCATTTGGGGCATGAGTGCTACACCTGGCCCGGGGCAGGCAGCCTGAAGGAAACAAGGAAGACAGACTTCCCTCTGCTCCCAACGTTGCCACTACTTTTCCCATTTGTGCGCTCTCGCTCTCTTCTCTCTCTCTCTCTCTCTCTCTCTCTCTCTCTCTCTCTCTCTCTCTCTCTCTCTCTCTCTCTCTCTGTCCTACAGCCAGGAATGGCTGCTCTGTGCCATGTGCACCACCCTTCCTTGGAGCCAGCTGAGTATGGACTGAAACCTCCACTGTGAACTAAGTAAACCTTTCCTTCCTTAATTTTGGCTGTTGAACATTTTGTCCCAGCAAGGACACAAGAGTAACCGAGACAGTATATTTCCTATAATCTTAATACAAAATAATTGGGTTCTCTTTAATGCTAGTCCTTTAAGCAGCTGTCCTAGGTACATTTGTATTGCAAACCTCTATCAACTGACACTCAAATTTAAAGGAGGAAAGGTTTCTTTAGCTCACAGTTGATAGAGGTTTGAGTTCAGTGTTCACTGGCTCCAAGACAGGGTGGCCTGGCAGAGGAGCACGGCAGGAGAAGCCCTGAATGGCCACATAGTGCAGCCAGAAGCCCAGCAAGGCAAGTAACAAGCCACAAAGGACAACAGCAGCTACTTCTTTCTGCCCCTTTCATGTTCTCTCTAGACTACCCAGCCTAGGGCAGGCAATGCACTAGACAGTGGGCTGATTTAGTGATCAATATGGGCTTAATCCCAGCATCACATGCTCTAGATTCAGCGGCCTCTGAAAATCCACCCCCCATGACCACATGAGGCTTTGGGGATCACCCACACCCAAGCCAGAATAGCAGCCAGGGTCTCCTCCACTATTTTGTGAGTTCTTCCTTTCTGGCACAACTAAAGAATTTTCCAGTAGCCTTTTGGCTTCGTGTCTCTTTACAAATCTCACCTACAGTGACACGCAGCACCCACGCTGCAGCCTGAATGCCGGCTAGCCGTAGCTCCAGTTCTAGGCTCATCAGTGCGTAGCCCTTCGTCTCTGTCTCGTGCGCTCTCAGGTAGGAACAGACTTTAGACAATGACTCTGCCAGCGTGTGACGCACGCAGTCTCGAGTCCAACTGCCAGGAATGTCCTTGCTCCCAGCTGCAGCCTGCCGAGCCTCAGCTCCTCCACCTGCATCTGTACCAGCAGTCAACTGGGCTCCAGTCCTCTTCTTGGAGCAAACTTGGATGACAACGTTTTCAGAGCTAGCGTCTCCAAACCTTCCCAAACTCCTACTGAAAATGAGTCCCAGAGGCCTGGGAGCCACACACATTCTAAGGCAGACCGAAAAAAAAATTACCAGTTGCCTAAAAATGAGGAGAAAGCAGTGAGGTTTCTGAATTCTGAAAGCATGATCATTTTGGAGAATTCAGGGTAAGCAGCACATAGACACCAATTCTGACCGTAGGAGATAAAAGCTCGCCAGTGACGGTGACCCTGTTAGAGATGAACGTCCAAAGTGGAACTCCAAACCTACTGACTTATCACAAAGTGCTAATGCTACTATGGAACCTGAATACTGAGGCTTTAGTTTAGAAAAGACAACTCATACATCAATATCCTTTGTCTTAAAAGCGAATAACATATGGGCTGTAGACTTACCACCACCACCGCTAGCCTAGGTGAACACAAATCCAGCCAAAACAGCATTACTGATATGTACATTACGAAACACTTAAAGCTAAGATAAAACAAAACAGTACAAGTGTAAAGCCAAGTTGTGCCTTCCCAAGTTTCTATTTGACAGGTACACTTAACATACAGATAAAGTGGTAGAATTCATTCCAGTGCCCATTGATTTTAGTCACGTCAGTAGATGGTTCTTAATCTTCTTACTCTTTTACACACTGCCTACAGATGCCCAAATCAGGGTCTGCACTCCAGTAGGAGAAAGAATGAGACCTGAGACCTTCTGAAAGGATGTCAGGACTAATAGAGGAACAGTTTGTCAAATGGTAATTAAGGTCTTAGGGTAGTCAATACTTTCAGACAATGGATACCCAATAGGAATATGTGAGTAACATTCATGTCAGGCATGGAATGCTTGCCAAGAAAGGCTGTGCATGAATTTCATCTTAAAGGATAGGTTTGCAATGCTTATGTCCATGGGATATTTTTATTTAAAAATGTAAACTTTCACTTCTAAGCAAAATTGTTGATTGTATTTTGTATTTCCTTCAATATCACCGATGTGGAAACCTGGAGCACACCATACTCAGGGACACCATTAAGCTCCATGTGCTGTAAATCAGTCGTCTGATTCCAGAAGGAAACTATTTCACCTAGGACAACCCCCCAAACACTTTTGCAAGAATATAACAACTTTGGTCCAGGGCTGAAGTGCTAAGAAGATACCAGCCACAAAAGATGTAGTCAAAAAAAAAAGCAAGTACACAGACTGTAGACAAACAAGATGAGATGATATTGGCGTGCTTGGGAAACAGCAGGAAAGTGAGAGTGGTAGGCTGCTACGGCTTATAGCTAGATGTCCCTCCTAAGTGGGAGTTTCAAAGGGGGCTGAGTTGGGGTGTGTGATGCTAGGATTAAGTGTCTGCTACCAGGGTAAAGGGTGCCCCACAGTGGTTGGTAGCGCCACTACCCAAAAGTCCAAATGGGCCATAAAGGGGCAGGAAGAAGCTTCTTTGCTACCTCACTGCCTCCTGCTTGCCCTGCCTTGCCATGGGCTGTTTCTCCCTGTGATGCCCTCTGCCAGGTCACCCTGCCTTGGAACCAGCAGACTGTGGACTGAAACCTCAGCAGACTCTGATGCAAAATTAATCTTTCCTCCCTCAACTTTCCTCCACTGGTGGGTAATTTTGTCTCAGCAGTGAGAAAAATAAGACACTTTTACACAATGAAAATAGGTGGGGATGAGACCCCAAGAGAGCGGCAGGCAGGTCACGCGGTGCGTGAGAGAATAAAAGGTTTCTGTTTTCTTTGGATTTCCATGGGAAGCCATTGGAGGAGCATGGCCGAGGCAATGTGATCAGAGCTAACCTTTGAGAAACTGTTGTGGCTCTGAAAGAAACGTGGCCACAATAAGAAAAGAAGAAAAATCAGTTAAGAAGGAACTGAAGTTGAAAAAGGCAGAGACACAAAGGTGAGTCAGAGTTGTAAGGGACAGTGAAATGTCGTCTCATTCGCAGTGCATTTTAGGAGTGGAGTCCATAACGTTTTTGTAAATTGAGATTTTAGCTGGGAGATTGATAAATATTAAACGTGGTATTTATCACTAGCTGAAAAAGATTTCAAAGACAGAATATTAGAGCTAGCATTTGTCATGTTAAGTTTGTTAATATCTGCAACGTGTGAATATGAAGATGCCAAAAAGACTTCAAAGCATGATTCTGAAACTGAAAGAAAAGACGCCGAAAGTCATGGCATTTGTACTTGGCAACTGCTTATATGCACTGTACATAAATGCATGAAAGTGAGTACTGTTGTAAAGGAAAATGTACTGAAAGGAAAGGTGTCTCTATACTACACACCTGCTCTGGCTGCCAACATTTAAGAATCTGGCAGAAGAGAAACAGAAGCTATTGAGGAGAAAGAATACAAGTATCCTAAGGTCAGAATATGACAATATGAAAATACAAAATACAGTGGACCAAAGCATCCTGTGGCCTGGGTAAGTGCATTTCATATATTTGGTGGCAATGAAAGCATTATCCACAGAGTATGTTAGCTAGCAATTATTATGCAAAAAGTTATATAAAAAAATTTAGTAAATACAACATCGCGCAGCTCTGCAGGCCACCTGTGCGGCTCTGCTAGCCTGGGCCAGGCTGAGCTGATCGCGGGTGGGCTAGCTCATGCACCCATAGCAATTAAGCTAGGGTGAGCTGTCCTAGAAGGTGCCTAGCTACAGCAGTGACAGTAGTGCCTCCACAGGGCAGCCGCCCTCACTTAGTTCAGAATGGGGACAAGTTCCCATTCTCCCAAGAAAGAGAAGAACACAGTGTCACCTGAAGCCAAAACTGAAAATGTCACCCATCATATCCCCTATGACCTATTGACAAAAGCAAGTCTAAGACCACTTTGGAATCAGAGAGGATGTTGCCTACAAAGTCAAAGAGCATGACACGGGAAGATTGTTAACTAAAATCCACATGAAATTAAGTTGCTAGAAGTCAGCAGGAGGGTTGACAAGAGACTAGATGTGTACACAGACAATGGGACTATTTTAAAGAACTTTACTATAAAAGGCAACAGATAGGTAGAAAAGCTAGAGGTATTATGAAGCCAGAATTCTATTTTATTTGTCTACTATAATTTGTTTTCTTAAGGTGAGATATGAAAGACTCAACTGCCTGGAATAATTCAAGAGAAAGATTTCCTAAGAGAAAGGGATGCTGGTGGGAGGAAAGTTGGTGAGTTCCCAAGCTAAAGCAGAGAGTGGACTTCACACAGTTGTGTAGGGGGTCTTTAAGTGCAGCAGAAGGGAAAGGAAAGCAGGGACAGATTTCCCTTCCCCCTTCCTATTGAGTTAGATGTTAATTTCAGAATTCTTAGGGATTAGGAAAATTCTACTAGATCAGAGAATCTTATTTTTTCAAAAAATGCACCTGCTTACACATCAAAATTACACAAAGAACTTTTGGCACCAGGGGAGTTTACTTCTAGGATGAAATAAAGCTGCTGAAAAACAAAGACAAATTGAGTTCAGAAGAAAAATTACTTGTAATCGGTATCCTGGTTCTAGACAACAGAATATTCTCCAGTGACTTGAAAATCTGCACATCTGTGGCTAGAGATGTAGATCCTATGCCCAGCCAAGCCACACTGCAGCTGGAAACACCCCTTTGAGTTGGTTATGTGACCTGTCACCACCACGCTCCTAGAATGCTACACGTTAGCTGTGTGGTAGCATAGCATGCTTTATTTTATTAATTACTTGAAGAACTAGAGGAACCATGCAGCTGTAGGTTGCTTAAACTCACAAATCACCACATGTGTAAAAGCATTCATGAACTCACTACAGAGAACCAGTCAACTAATTTCTCATTTCATAGGTCAAATGTCTTTCAGAGTTTAATACCACTTAGGCAAATTAGTGCAAATGGAAGTTACTGGAATAAAATAGCTTCACAAAACAAAAATGTAAACCTTGAGACTGCTTTAAAGGAAAAAAAGAGCTACATTATTATGTAGCTTTGCAAAAATACAGATATAAAATTACGGATCAAGAGAAAAGCCTATGTATGGTTAACAGTGAGCTTATTCACTTGTTTTGTTTTTGCTCAGCCTGTCCTGAGGGTGAGGCTGGTGTGTGGTGCCAGGGACTGAACCATGGTCCCTACCCTAGCCTAAGCTTGCCGAAGCAGGCACTTTAGACTGCTGAGCTATCTCGTGGGCCCCTGACAGTAAGCTTATAATGACTGTTTCAAAGCCAGAAATACTTTCTCATAATTGGGTTATTTCACTGAAAATTCAGCTCGACTAAATATTTAAAAAGTGAATTTTGTTGTGAATAATCAGGTCCTCACTTTTACAAAACAAGCCAATGCAAAATAGTTTCTGGCCACAAGCAGCAGCTCCTTAGTTCCCAAACCTTCCCTATAAACCTCTTCCTGGCTAGCCTGCCTCAGTCTACCTGGGAAGGTGCAAACAGGGCAGTATCATGAGCAAACGAGGTAGGCTTCTTTCAGGAGCTTCTGCTTTCTACTTGGAGTCAAACAAAACACTCTAAAATCAAAACTAACCAAAATTTTCCACCCACCTCTAGGAATAACAAAGTACAGCAGTGATTATACGGAGAAAAAGATAAGCAGATAGCAGCAAATATATAAGGCCAAAGCACTGCCAATGAGTCAGGAAGGAGCAGTGAGAACTCAGAGCCAGCAGACCACACGGAGCCAGGCAAGAGATAAACCAGGTTTGAATCGCTTTGGTAAACACCTGCCGAGCACTTACCACCGCGAGTCAAAGGTAGTTTAAAAACAGAGATGGGAATCAGATACAGAGGAATGTGGGACACAGTGCACGACACTGACGTGACACCACAAAGCTGTGAGCAGGAAACCGCCACCCAGAGAACAATGTGGGCGGGCCCGAGACACCAGGGCTGCGCAGAGCGGCACTCTGCCTAGGCCGTATCTTTTTTTTTTTTTTTTTTTTTTTTTTTGCACATCTGACATTTATTATCTTAAAGCTCCCAAATAGGGAGATAAACTGATTTATTATGTATAAAATTATGTCAAATTGCTTTTCTCTTTTGGTAACATATGAAAGTCCCGAACATAGCAGATTTATATGAATACACACAAGTTCTTTTATGTCTATTTAAAAACACTTTTTAAAATTAAGGCCATATATACATGTTAATAGAAATTTCAAATATCTTCTGAAAGGGATGGATAGGAACTACTAAAGTAACAGAAAGAAGCCTTCAGGCAAGGAAACTTTTCATGTCCAGAGGAGAAGTGGAGACAATAAGGGCAAAATGATTAATGGACCAGCTCGTGTAGAATCAATCTTATTCTCTATGTCTGAAACATTTCCATCAGACAAGGGTAATTCGTTTCCAATTTTTAAGTACATAACTTGAAAGGATCAAGACTGCAGGGCAAGACGGCCATGAGAGCCAACTGTCACCGGTTGGCTCCGCATCGCATCTTCTGACCTGGCTGGGACAGCTAGTGAAGGGCTAAGTGTAACTTTCATTTAAAGAAAGAGTAGAAAAAGAGAAATATGAAGAAAAGAGCAGCGCGAAGAGCTGAGAAAAGTGAAGCTATGTCCTGCGTGCAAGATGAGCCCCTGCAGGACGAGGAGGGCACAGCAAGAAGGCAGCTGTGGCTGCACAGCCGAGGGCCGCAGTCTTTCCGGTCCTCTCATGTCCAGTTCCCAGGATGCATTACTCCGCTCACCAACTGGCTGTGACTGACAGGTCACATCCTGCTTTTTAGCCAACGTGTCCAGTGCTAACCCCCTGCTAGAAGGAAAAGTCCTTAGGAAAAAAATGTAAAATTGGATGAATTCAGCAGACAATTCTGTAGAAACAGAGGTGAACAGAGAAAAAAGTATTGAAAGATGCATAACAGGAGCTGAAACATGCCACAGCCAAGAGGCCCGACAAGTCACATGCCCCGGCTTGGAGCCCTTACCAGGTACGCACAAGTCCAAGTGGCAATGACTCCAGTGGTCCATGAATAGAACCTAAGGTGGAGAAACAAGGTGATTTATTCCATCAGAAACTGCCATGATATTTCACTCATGAAAATATCAAAAGGAAATCATTTGAAATGTTTTATTGAGAGCCAGCAAGATGGCTCAGTGGTTCTAAAGCGCCTGCTTAGGCAAGCTTAGGCAACTGCAGGGACCACCGTTGGATCCCCGGCACCACATGCTGTGCCAGCCCCACCACCCAGGGCAGGTTGAGCCGGCCATAATATATATGGAAAAGAAAAGAAATATTTTATTGAACATCTGAAAGATAAAATGACATAAATTTGACAGTTATTGAATTAGTAGTTACCACAGCCTGTTCATAGCTATAGATATAGATGAAAGTGCACAAAATTTCAGATTTGTGCTTTGATCAACAGAATCAAAGTAAAATCACAAATCTCCATGATGCGCTTTTGCTGGCATCAAGGTCAAACTGAACAGAGCACAGCCCTCACTCCGATTTCCCATGATGAAACCCAGCTTTTGTGCTTCCTCTTCCTTAATCACTTTCCCTGAGTCCTTTCTTACTCTGAGCAGATTAGTTAATGAAACCCATTTAGGAAGTTGTCCATTGAGACACAGAAGCTTTAGGGTTGGGATTTTGATAGTTTTGAGTGGTCTTAAGAATATTGACAATTAAACATATTTAAAAAAAAACATTTACTATTCAAGGACAGTAAATCTCAATTAAGTATAGCTAAAACTATTTGGCCCAATACAGCGCACAATCCCACTTCCAAAAAATAAATATTCCTGGGCTGTGAAATGATCCAGGGTTTTGCCTGGAAGACAGAACAGAAATAGCAGAGCTTATTATATAATCTCAATATTAGCCATCTCCAGATAGAGTTAAAAGACCCGATTCAGACATAGCTGTCAGCTATCCCAGACAGCAGGATGAGCTAAACTTTTTCTTTTTTAATTGTGAAATTTCTGCAGCTTGTCACCATGTCACGTGTCCCAGTTTTGTTTTGTCATTATTAAAAAGCAAATCCCCTGTAATTAAGGCAACGACTGCCCACATCACTTCTGTAAGACTAGCTCACTAATGGAAAAGAAAACTCACAGAAGCTGAGATCAAATTCTTTTAATGGGCTTTCAGCTTGCTCCAGAGAAGGAGATCTATTCCAGCCATAAACACAGCCTTCCAGAGAGTCTTTTTATGTTGCTCTTAAATGTCTAATAGGTGTTTCACATCAGCTGTGAACTTGTGAACCCAGAAAGGATTAAAGAGTATTTACACGTTCAGTGCTATGTTGTACACGGTTACACCATGTACACCCAGTGTAGTCACAGCTCTTCCATGGTTATTGCTGTAAAATCCCTCCATAGAGTATGTTTATGTCCTAAAAGCATATTTTAAGTTTGCAGCTAAAGAAAATAACTACACAATAGACTAGAGTAGTTCTGCAAAATCAATAGATATCCACCCTCAAAACATCTAAGAGCTTTGCAGCAGGCTGCTTTGTAGTGTGGAATTATTTATATGTATTCATATTCATTAAGAACACTCTGTAATACGTTTGTTTCTCAACAGCAAACATTTATCATAGTGGCAATATTTTTCAAAGGCATTCCAGTCCTAAAAGTTCTGGTTGACACCTTTTTTTTTTTTTTGTACTGAAGATTGAACTCAGGGCACTGTGCTTGCCAGTCAGGCACTTATTCTACTGAGGTATCTCCCTGATCCAGTATGGTAAAAATGACATATGAAGTTGCAACTTTTAAGTATATTTTAATGTGGTAAATAACTAAGAAGTTGGCTAATTATTTAACATGTATGGCAAATCCATGTACATGGTGAGTCCTTTGGCAAATTGAAAAAGAATCTTTTCAGGGCAGGCAATCTTGAGAATTGAACCCATGGCCTTTGTACTGAGCTATGTCCCTAGTCCAGTCCATTTATTATTTATTTGTTTGTTTGTTTGTTTAAAATATTGAGACATGCTCTCTTTTAAGTTTTCCAAGCTGGGCTCAAACTGTGAGTCCTACCTCAGCCTCCCACAGGATTACAGTTACAGACATACATGACCATGATTGTCTAGAAGACATTCTTTTTGCTATAGCTTTTTTATTGATTTCCATTTTGTATGTGAGATTATCTTAAACTGAGGAAATCTGGCATAATTGCTGTTGGAGAAGAAGGAATTCTAACTCTACTAGTTGGAATTGGCAAGATTGTTCCATCTTCTAAATCCCAGGTAGATTGCTTTTTAAAAATCACTTGTATTATAGCTGAAGAAGTGACTGCCCCATTCCTCTCTTTTAGGTAAGGACTGTCTGGTTACCTCACACTGTGAAGTTCTTCAGCAGACACCGAAAGAATTTCCTGTAACTGAACTCAATTTTATTGTCACCCAGAGTTCTCATGGACCATACAGGTAAAGGACAGGGAACCACGAAGATGCTGCATCTTCAAAGCCCAGTCTAAGGAGTTGGTGCCAAGTTCCTCACCAGTTCTGTCTGTTGCGATGAGAACTGATGCTCTCTATGTCCCCTTCTCAAGTTGAGTTGCTGGAGTGCCTCTCAGCACCAGAAGAATGCTCCCAAGGGCGGTGTGGCGTCAGCAGAGCAGGTCACTGAGGGACTAAAGAAGGGACCCAGAGATCACTTCTGAGGATCAACAGGAAAGGAGAGAGATTTCTAATAAAAGCACCGACAGAGGAAGATCAAGTCCAGCGGCAATGAGCTGAACAGGAAACTCACCCCAAGACCCTCGGGTGCTCCCTGGGAATAGGCTGCACTAGCTTATCGTCAGAAAGACCTACCACGCCAGCAGCAACAGCACTCACTTCCTTTGTCCCATTGTATGACCTGTCATCCAATGGACAGCAGGCTTACCATGGGGTAAGAAATCAGTTCCTATAACTTGCAGTAATTTGCCTAGTTCTGAGCATCCCTCAGATAACATCTATCCAGATGTCCCTGTCCCTTCTAAGGTGTCGCCTTGGCTTAGCCGCTGTCTTGGACTACAAAAGAGGTGTTCCAGAGATGCGCAAGAATTTCCTAGCCTGCTCAAGGATGACGCAGCATGCAACTTTCTGCGGCCCATTTATTACAAATGCTATTTCCAAGCATAGCCATGTCAGGAGGATGACAGGCCAGATCAGGAGGTACAGTGGCATGGTGCCCAGGTCTCTAGCACAGGAGTTTCTGCCCCTGAGCAGTAAGGTTGGGACCACCCCCTAAAGTCTAGAAGCTCACCCATCAAAAGCCCGCTTCTGGGAATGTCGCAGAGGTGTTAGCACACAGGTGCCGCCAGGCCTAGGCCCTTGGCCGGTCCCTTAACATGAAGACCAAGTCTGTAAACCCTAACATGGCCTTTTGAGTGTCCAGGCCTATTCAGGCATTCACCAAGGTCCACTCAGCTGTGATAAAAGATGTTCATGTTACCAGGAAATCCCAACACATCCCAAGTTCTACGCTAACAAATGAAGTCAAAGAGGAAATATTACAAATAAACTTTCCCAACACCCATATTGCTCAGGAAATGACAGGACTTCTAGAAAGTTTGCTCTACTAACTGAGAAAAAGAACATTTCACAACATCCCGACACCTCAATTATGCTGCCAATCTGGAAGCCATCGTTCCTCTTGATCATACAACCCACTTCACTGAGTCACCTACGGGATTGCAGCACTCTATTTCAGGGCAACAGAGAGCTATGCATCAAAGAGCCTAACTTTCCATCACAATCCTGCAAGTGATCTAATGCATTTTCAATGTATTTTTCAATGTTGTAAGTGATATATTTTCTGTGCTTTCTCAGGGCACAAAGAAAGTGGAGGAACTGCACATTAGAATTCACTCTAACATTTTTATTTCTTTCACAAAATTATCAAGGAATTTAGGTCATGTCAAGTTCATTTACCATGGGCTACAGGTCTCCATTTTTCTCTAACTAGCTAAGCTAGTTATTAGAACTATTCTCATGCTCAAAAATAGTTCTTTAAATCTTTCTCTTTTTTAGTACTGTTGCAATATGGTCTCACTATGTAATTTAGGCTGGCCTTGAACTCACTATACAGCCCAGGCTGGCCTCAAACTTAAAGAAAGCCTCCAGCCTCAGCCTTCTGAGTGCTGGGATTGCAGACATGTGCCACCACTCCTAGCAAATTGCTACATCTTAAAAATATGGTCAAGTGTTTCAATGCCATAAGTTCAGTATTTTTCTAGAATCTCCAGACCCTGCTTTCACATATATCCCTAGGCTTTTATTATTACGGAAAATGTTATAATTTTTTTGTGTGGAAGTTGTCTGCTAAATTCAGTAATGAAACTGATCCCACAAGGAATGCTGGGTAGGAGTCTGCTTATCCGCTGTAGAAAATGAGAATACAGAGAGCGGGGCTAAAGAGAATGGGCAACCATGATGGCGTCTTCAAGGAAAGGGAGAAAGACCCTTGCAAGGGAGATGAAGGAACCCTTCTGCTAGCACGGAGGAACAGGAGCGTGGGGCAGAAGGTGCTCTGAACCACCTAGACCTCTCATGTGGTCCTGTTCTAATTCTCAAGTTCCTCCATTTCCCTTCAGTGGTATAATTTTGATAAACAAAAGACATGATAAGACGGTGAACTTGGTCCAATAAGATAGCTCAGCACACTAAAGCACCCGCTTAGGCAAGCATAGGCAAATGCAGGGACCAAGGTTCAATCCCAGGCACCACATACCACACCAGCCCCACCCCCAGGGTGGGCTGAGCCGGCCACAGAATCCAGGTGTAGTGGCCACACGTGTAGTCCTAGTACACTGGCTTCATTTCAGGAGCACTGTCGCCAGCCGCTCTCTTCCACACACTTGGGACTGTTTGGTCACCACTTGGCCAAGCCAAAGATCATCCATTCTGGTGAAAAGGGGAAAAGCCTTCCTCAGAGGTAGTGAATCTATCTGCCCGAGTCACTGCCTCATGGTGTCCAGCTGTGCAAGTACATTTTATGGTAAGGAAAAGAGAGGGAGAGAGAGTGCAAGGGGACTGCAAGTAACTTCAAGCTCCCTGCATCCTTCCAGCCCCATCACGCACCCCTTCTTTTCCATGTAAAGGTAACTGGACCCCCAGATCCAGATGTCAGCAGCCTCCTATTCCACCCTTCACCTATCCACCCTTCACCTAGGCTGAAGAAAAGAGGGGGTGAAGGCTTACCCCTAAGGCTGAGGGCTTTAGAGAGGAGCTTTGTCTCTAAAAGAAAAACATTTCTAAACTTTTTGAAGATTTCGTCCTTCTTTTTTAAAACTAGTATGTTTGTCATACATAACAAATGAATTTGTTTTCTCTCTGGTCACAACAACACCATCACCTCAGCCATGGCCTCTCCGGGGGCCTGTGGAACTGGGACCTCATCAAGTTCTTGGTGAGCCAGCCTCTGCTCACATGCCTACACTGCGAGGCTAAAGTGCCCCAGGAACCAGCTTTCTGACTTTCATAACAGTAGGCTGGCTGGCTGAGGTGAGGACTTGCCCACTTTGAATGGTTGTCTTGAAAAGCTGCTACACTCCCCTAGACTGCAGTTACCCGTCCTAGGAGTCTCCCTCCCTCCTGGCGCCAGCTGTCACATCAGGGTCTCTCACCACTCTCAGATGCCAGAACCTACCAGGAAGGCACAGAAGCCACTAAAGGCCGTTTTACTCTGTGATGGTCCCAGGTCACAGTGAAAGGCTCTGTCCTGAAGCTGGCCGCGGGGTCTGTGGACTGAGGCGGTTCCAGGACAGTCTCAGGCATGCGGCTGCTGGCGCTCACCGCTCTGGGGACTTGTGGATGGCACACTTTTTCTGGCAATGACCCCTGACAATGGACACAGAGTACAGCCAACCGTGAAACTCCCCCAAACCTTGGGACTAGCGGTGCTGCCGAGGGAGGCCTCATCACATAACCGTTAGTACTGCCTGATGGCTCACTCTAGTTCCTCCTAATTTCTCAAGGTCAGGCTATTATAGTGGGGCCCAGAGTTCCCTCCACAAATCTCCTTGCTGGGATAACCCATCTGGTGAGGCCCAGAGTCTTCAGGTAAACAAAAGCATTCTTATTGGTGGAGCAACCTAGGGATTTAAAGATTGTCTGCCAGGAGCTGCTAGCAAAAGCTCCTGAAGAAACTTTGCTGACTTACTACATTTAATGCACCAGTATGTGCATACTCTCACACCCCAAAGACGACATATGATAGAAAAACTGTGAACTTGAAGGCTACAAATTAAGGGGCCAGCCAGATAGCTCAACAGACTAAAGCACCTGCTTAGGCAGAGCACAGCAGCCAGGGTTTGATCCTCAGCTTGCCGTGCCAGTCTCACCCCTGGGGTGCACTGAGATGGGCGACTGAGACTTGGTGTGGTGACGTGTATCTGTAGTCCTAGCATTTGGAGGCTGAAAACAGGAGGATCACTATGAGTCTGATCTACACAGTGAGACCCGGTAGACCCTGTACTAAATGTTAAAAAGAAAAGAGGCTGTGACTTAAGCTTCAGCTCCCATCCATCTTCTCTGCTACCCAACAGAGTCATTTCAGTAATTTTATTCTCATGATGGGAATTTTATCATCTCAGTTTAGTAGATGAGTTTTAAATGTTTTTTTTTTTTTTTAATTTTAGAGAAAATAAAAAATAAATTTATAAAACACTTAGAATGGTTGGCCAAATAACTCAGTGGATTAAAGCACCCTCAAGCAGGTGCCGAGGCCAGGATTTCAATCCCCAGGCCTGCCATGGCAGCCCCACCCCTGGGGAACACTGAGAGCAATTGAGACTGGGCACAGTGGTGTGCGCCTGTAATCCCAGCTCTCGGGAGACTGTAAACAGGCAGATCACTATGAGTCTGATCTAGTAGTGAGACCCTGAACACCCTATAGACCCTTTCCTAAAATACAAATGGAAAAGCAAATAAAAATTTTAAAAAACCTTAGAGACAAGATGCATTTCACTAAACAACTGTTGTTATGTTGCACGTTGTGGTCTTCAAAGTAATTCCTCAGATTACCAGATACATGGTGGACTGGGACTCGAGGTTTCCCAGGAACCCTGCCCAAACACTCATCCTCTTGGCCCCAGGCCAGGGCCATACCACAACCACAATCCCACCCCATTCTGTACCCAGGTCTCAGCTCACTTCCCCTTGGCCCCACACAGAGCCAAACCACAAAGAAAATAAATGACCTCCATCTGCAATTTGATGTTCTAGCCTACCATCACCTTCCCTTGGTTGGGGACAGTCTTGTTCCCCAAGACAGCCCTCTGCATGAGCTTCTAATAAGCCTGCTTTATGCGTGTCAGTTGCCTGGTTCAGTTCCATGTGGGTTCAGCTGGCTCACTTTGACCTTTCAATGCAAGCATGCAAAATTGGTCAAAAATGTTATTAAAAATTATAAGGAGAAAACAACTAAATGTTTCTGAATTTGTGTTATGACCATAAGTAGATGCTGTTTCTAGAAACAACCAGAAAAATGAAAATAAATGAGTTTGTTTACTCCATGAGTTTTCACTAGGTTGATGCATACAGCTCTTGAGATGGTCCATATTTCTGCAATGATAGATCACACATTTTCTGAGACACTACTTTTTAAATCTACTCTATACTTCGGAAAACCTGAAGCACACACAAATGAATCATAACTGAGCCCCCAGAGATGGGTGCATGTCTGTCACTGCAGGTGTTCAGAAGGCAGGGGCAGCAGGACCACTGGAATCCAGGAGTTTGAGACCACCTTAGGCAGCACTGTGGGGCCCCACCCCAAAATTTAGGACAAACAAAATAAAGTAAACCTTCACAAATTCATCCATTTCAGAAATGGCAATTTATGACCAAATTTCTTATCTAAATTCTCCATTTATCACCACCACCACTGCATTATTTTCAAGCAAGTTTTGGATATTTTATTTCATTCTTAAATATTCTAGTATCCTCTCTTGAAAAGTAATCACATCCGCATTTTCATGATTGAAAGACAGTGAGTGTGTTGTACCACTCAACAGCAAGGAAATATCCAAATCTCCCTTGATCCATACTCTGGGATCTGCATATTCAAGTCAAGATCCAGATGAAGTATACATTTACTTTTGAACACTGTGTCCCTAAGTAGATAAGCCCTGCATTAGCAGAATCTTATTTTATCTTTTGTTTATGTATGAATTTAGTGAGTTAGTGAGTTAGTTAGTTAGTTAGTCAGTTAGTTAGTTGGTACTGGGTCTCACTACATAGCTCAGACTCCTGGTGTTCTTCCTGTCTCAGCCTCTCCAGCACTAGGATTACAGGTATGCACCACCACTACCCATTTCTTCAGCTGGCACTGCATGCCTGGGATCCAGGGAAGGGCTGGCACAGCATGAGGTACTGGGAATTGAACTGAGGTCCTTGTGCTTGCCAGGCAGGTGCTTAGATTGCTGATCTATCTCTCCAGCCCTATCCATAGATTTTGTAACTGGAAAATTTAGAAATGAGATTCTTTGCAAAAATGTCTGAGTAGAATTGTCCAAGTGATTGGGATGATTTCCCTTCTACAGTCTTTGTTACAGCATTGCTTTATTCTATACGACCTGTTCCCTCTGAAGTGCAAAGCTCATTGCTGATGATCTAGGCTCTGTAAGTCCTTACAAACAACCCTGTGGTATGTACATGCCTCCACAGAGCTACAATAGAAATTCCGTTTGACCTAGCCCCTGTGTACTCTTTCCAAATGAGTTAAAGTCATCACACAGCAGTGATGTTTGTGTAGAGTGTTTACAGCAGCACAACTCATGGCAAATGAGGAAAGCTGGAAGTGGCAAGAGACAGAGAAGGCAGATGCAGACGTACACAAAGAGGTGGCACTGTGTAGCTCCTTTCAGAAATGGCTTGCTGATAAAGGCATCCAGGGCCTTCCCATCTGGAACAGGGAGGTAAGGCGAGCAAAAGAAGCTGGGCTAAAGTTTATTCTTAAAAGTGAGTCTGGGCGTAGGGAGGAAATGGCTCTGCAGAGCAGACTTGGGTGAAACACAAGAGAGGAAAGGCTGAAAGCCAAACCAACGTGTCCCTGAGGACCTGGGGCGAGCTGCTGTTCTGGAGGGGCCCAACCCGTGGGCTCCACATGGCTGCTGTGACCCTACGTGCCAGCCTGCCAGAAGTCAGAAGATGCGGATGAGAGGCTATGCTGCGTAGATTCCAGGACCCCCTCAGCTCTCTTCCCAGCCGACCAAGCACCAGGAGGTCCTGTCTCAGAAGTACTGCTCAGGGCCAGGGAGATAGCTCAGCAGTCTAAGCACCTGCATGGCAAGCACAAGGGCTCGGATTCAATGCCCAGTACTGCACGCTGTGCCAGCCATGTGCAGAGCTGGCCACCAAAACCAGGTATGATGGCGTTCACCCGTAATCTCAGCGTTGGGGAGTCTGAGCTGCTTACTAAGATGCTGTGCCAAGCACATTAATTAATCAATTAATTAATTAATTAATTAAAGTACTCCTCAGCAATAAAGAAGGATAAATTTGAGTCAAAAGAAAACAAATGCGCAGAAAAGCAGATAAATGCACACTGAGATCCTGACCCTAAGGAGAGTAACTCATCCACAAGGGTTGAAGCTCACGTGTGTCTCTTACATGAGAAATCCAAATCATTTAAAGAGCAAAATAAAAGCTCCTGAAAACAGGGAGGAAGATTCCCCAGAGGTGGGCAGGGGTCTGAGGATGGAGCAGGCAAAAGGGCCGGATGGGGAGTGGGAGGGAGAATGTGATTATGATGTGTCACTAACGCGTACCGATAGAAGAAGGAAAAGTTCATGGTTGCAGACAAAAGCGCCCCTTATTCACTCGATGCCCTAGAAAACAGTGGAGAAATGGTACCTGAAGTACTCTGTCTGAGCAGACCTGGCCACGGCCCCTCAAGGAACCTGGTGCTAAGACCTAAGCCCAAGTGCACTGAAGGACAAAACATAGGTTAGGGATAGCTTTGCTAGCCAATTGTAGACCCAAGAGGAAGCTGTGGCATACAGAGATTCTGACTTTGGGTTCTGAATGGATGTTTAATTGGGCGAGGTTATTAGCACTTTAATAACAGGGATTCAGGGCCCGTGAGACTAAGCAGTCTAGGCCTCTGATTATGCAAGTTCTATCCCTCGCCACCACATGCCATACTGGCCCTGCTCCCAGGCATGCTGAGCCTGCCACAAGGACTGGGCTTGCTGGTGTGCGCCTGTAATCCCAGCACTGGGGAGGCTGAGACAGGAGGATCATTAGGAGTTTGATCTGCATAGGAGGACCCTATACCAAATAAGTTAAGAAAAATAGAACAGAGATTGGCTGCCCTAGCACCGAAACAGTGGTTCCAAAGTCAAAACCTTTCTACACTGTGAGTGGGATACTGCTTATGACTCTGCCAACATCTGCATCCGGCATATCCCATGTTAGATTATGGTGATAGACAGAGCCTGTCCAGTGAAAAGGACAGGAAGGACATGCCCCATCTTGTCCCTTTCTTGACCTTGCACTTGCCAGGCAGGCACATGTGCCATGGAGCTACCTCCCCAGCCCCTGCTTTGGCTTCTGATTCCTGCCATCTCTCTCTACTCAGCAGAAGCAGCGCATTTCAGCCACTGGAGCTGAACTCGGAGGCAATCCCCCAGCCCCGGCACACATCCTCATGGGACTGAGGCCCAGGCCAGGGCTCCCCTTTCGAGGTCCTGCTGCTTCCCCACCTCCTGCCCTTCCTTCCGCTCTCCCAGCTTTGCCCGTGCTCTCTCCCTCTTCAGTGCTGCAGGGCCTCGTGCTTAGCCTTTGGTTCTCAATGCTTGGTTAGCTGTTATGTAATGAAGTTCTTTCCTTGGAAGCAGCGCATGGTCTCCGGACCTCTATGTCCTGCGCTGACCGCTGCTGTGTTGTTTAGCGAGAACTTTTATGTGTGTATAGTGTTCAAATATCTAATGAATAACTCTTATACTTAATTCTTGCACTAGAACTGGTAGGGTTTCTGTGCCCCGACTTAAGATTGTTATATTTGTTCTATAACCTAGAATTGACTGCATGAAATTTTATTTATTTTTTTTATTACATATTTGGTGCAGGGTCTACAGGATATCACTACACAGATCAGACTCATAGTGATCATCGTGTTTTCAGCCTCCCAAACACTGGGATTACAGGCACAAGCCACCACACCCAGTCTCAATGGCAGTCTCGGCGTGCCCCAGGGGTGAGGCCAGATGGCATAATGAGTATCGAACTCTGGCCACTTCACTCTGCCTAAGCAAGCGCTTTAGTCCAAGGAGCCATCTGGTATGGCCCAACTGCATGAAATTTTAAAGATTAAAAAAATCACATTTCTTCCAGCCTATGGCATTTGAACTTGGGTTCAACTCTTGGACTCAGGTTCAAATCTTGCCTGGGTCCTTACTCTTTCTTCTTACCTGCTGGTTTTCAGATTCATTGTTCATTCTTCATGTGAAATAAGCAATTGTTCTGGTAGAAAAGTGCGTATATGAAATCCCACGACAACATAGAAGGATACAGCACAGCCCTCTCAGAGTGGCAGGCAAAGCAGATGCCTACACACATAATGGTCGGTTCCACTAATGTTGTCTGTAGCTGAGCCAGGGTGCCACACACAGAGAGTGAACTGTGTGTTCTCAATGAGGCCAGGAGCCATGGCCCATGTTCCCCTCTCTCCAGATTGGGCTGGCTCGCTGATGTAGTAACGGGCCCGCACTACACTTTCACATTTGTGACTGCAGCTCACCCTCGCTTGTGCTTGCCAGGTGGAAGGCCGCTAGTGCCAGCTCTTCTGTGTCTTTGTCTGAGGACTGAGATGGCATCTGGGTTGGTACAGTGAGTTCAGGGTCGCTACCACCAGGCCCACCCCCTCTGGTCCCTGCGTATAGTTAAGTTCTTTATTAAAGTGACTGTGGTGGCTTCTGCCATCACCATGCCCTGCTTTGGCTCACTTTCATGACAACCTGGAGCTTCTGGGGAGGAGAGTGAGCTTAAACACATTCTGCACTGTCATGTAAGGGCTGTGTGGCAGCTGTTATAACTGTTGTACTTCTATTCCACTCCCCAACTTCATAAGGACCCGAGAATATCACTTGTGCAAACCTGATTGTGGTGATTCTAGCCATCTTGTTCAGCCTAATATAAAGTATCCATAATCAAACAGTATTTTCCATACTTGTTTGCTGGCCTGGTAGAGGACTCACCATACCAGCGTCCTTTCATTTCTAGTCTACTTGATACTTACATGTAGGGTCTACAGAAGGACCCTCATCCTCAGTGATCATTGGTTTTGCTATTTACTAACTTAGGAAGTTCTCTCCTGGAGATTCGTTGAGATGCAGGAAAGCACAGAGGCTTCGGAGAGAACAGCGGCGTTCCAGTCTGGGCTGGTGTTCATTTGCCCTTTTCTGCGACCCTACTGTGTCCTGTGAAGCTGGAATTCGGCCGCATGGGAAGCGCCCAGACAAAGAGCAATGCGATGAGCTGTAGCTCCTAGCACCGTCAGGGATCAGCACAAAGCAGGTGCTGTTCTTCGTTACATGTACAGATGGGGTGAATGCCCTTTTTTTTTTTTTTTTTCAAGTTTCAATTTTTTATTGTTTAAATTTAACAATGGTTATATTACATATTTTCATCATCAGATCAGTTTAGATTAATACATATAGGTATATAAGATTGATCAAACAATTAAACATTAACCCTTCTAAATCAATGATACTTTTTTTTTCTTTTCCCCTTTCTTTTCTTTGAAATTTGACATATTGCATGCATATTGTCCTCACAATCGTTCTACAGAGTACAGTGTGTGGGCATGACCTGTTAGGAGTGACATATATATATATATATATATATATATATATATATATATATA
>PVJA010026932.1:0-29133 GCA_004027025.1 Myocastor coypus | reverse complement strand
TCCTTAACGTTAAGGAGAAAGATGTGGTCTAAAAGGGGAGCGGGAAGTAAATGTACTGGTACACACCGACTACAGAAGTACAAACGATTGCTGAGTAATTTGGTGCTTGGAAGGAAAACTGCAGCTTTGTGTCCTTCATCAGATTTAGCAAGATGTTTTAGTGGTGATTAATATGGGTGATTCTGAAAGTACAGCAATTGGAATGGTTCGCTTGACCACAAATTCTACTTAGCATTCCTACACTTTTCAAAGTTGAGATGGCATTTAAAGTGATTTTCCTTAACTTTAGAACTAGAGACAGCAAAATGATTTTCTTGCCTGTAAGAACTTGAGAACTAGTAAAACTTGTATGTTACTGTAAATCGCTAATGTGATTCCTGGGTTTCAGTAGCTCTCACCACTGAAGAAATAACGTTTGAGACAAATAAACAGTACTTTAGAATGTACTGATTAGTACATTCTATAATTCTAAAATTTAATACACATTATAAAAAATATATGCCCCAGAAATTACTGCAATAAAATCAGCAATATTTGCTGGTAAGTTGTATAAATGTGTTTCCACCCATCTCATATCACTGTTGTGAGATTTTGGGGTGATAGTAATAAATGTTGAGATGGCACTGGATCTTAACTATCTGAGACAAGTTCAAACCTTAGATACTAGAAAACAGAAAAATGTTTGGATTTTCAAGTATATTAGTTTCCCTTCAAATTAGAAGTTTTAGTGTGTGGCTTTCCTTTTAAAATAATACTGTCAATTTAGGTTATAAGACCGAATATATGAGTCCTTACATTGTATGTATGTTGGAAATGAGGAAAGAAATAATTTGATTGTTATCAACATATAGCTATGTATATATGGTTCTTTTTCCTTGACTAAAATAAGTTTAATTTCAAAAGACAACTCTTGCAGGGCCTGTGTAAACTGTTTTGTGCAGTACCTGGCTGAGGAAATGCATTCAAATAGTCACATTTTGTCAGTAGCAAATGTTAACTTTTTGTCAGTGTCAAATTGTTAACTTTAGACAGCGCTTACTTTGGGAGAACATATACAGCATTTGGACTGTTTTACTTAACTAAACTGAATGAGTCATTTTGATAGAACTGAGTCTCTTCTTCCTTCTGGAATAATATAGCTTCTCATGCACTTTGACATTTTGGTACTAGGTGAAAAGTTTAAAAGGAAAAGAAGGTCCCTTCAAATCCAGTTTCCTAATTTAATGCAAACATGCCCAAATATGACATGTTGAGCACTCTAAATAAAACTATGTAGAATCTATCTAGATTACATGTCTCCCCTGAATCTTTAAGTGAGAGGATTTGGAAGGATATTGGCACATCTGCAGAACTGCTTCTGGAAAGATCTAGCATGTTAAGAGAACTAAAAATTGTGACGACATTCATATCTTCTTCTGTCTTTTGTGATCTTTATTTTTTTTCGCTCGTATGAGGCATTGTGAGCAAACTTACCTTGGCAACTAACAACCTAGAAATGCATTAAGAAGTCTTAATTTGTGGAATCAGATGGCATCAGTCTTTGGTCGTAGGAATTTTCTTCTGTCCCTTGGCATGAACTAAAGTGGCAACTATACAAACTCTTAAGAGTGATAGATTGAATTTGACACTTCAAGAAATGTTTCTTACTGTTGTGTATTAGGAAATACATATGCTATTTGACCAAATTCTAATAAACTGAGTAGGTAGTTGACAGGTAATCTCATGTATAGTTAATCACCAAAATCCATATATATATATATATATATATATATATATATATATATATGGAAACTTATTCTCAGAGAAATTAAGTGAATTGTTCTAGGAGAAGAGCTGCGATTTGAAACCAGCTCTTTACATTTTTAGTCAACAATTTTTCTAGTGTATCATAGTTACCTCACACTATATGGAGAGATTATGAGATATCCTCTTCCAACAGATTATAATTCGAACTGATACATCTGTTTAAAACAACAGCCCAAACTTTTAAGTTCTGTTGGCTAAGTATTCTCACTTTGTCTTTTAGGAATATATATTTTTATTTTGTCAGATAGAAAATCATAGTCTGTTATAGCTAGAAGGCATATCTAGTTACTCTTTCTGTAAAGTGCTGAAACTGAAGCCCAGAGAGGGCAAGTGCCTTGCTCCTGATGCCACAGCAAATGAATGGCAAAACTATGACTAGATCGCAGTTCATTTGCCATCTGCATTCTTTCTTCTGTCATGCACAATACAGCAGGAAAAAGAAAAGGAACTGTTTTATAGTAGGAAACAGCCATAGACTGTGAGTCATTTTATTTCCTTATCTTTTACTTGAAGACTATATTTTTGAGAACACTTCAAACTCTACATGTCTGTCATTGTATTCAGATTTAATAGTATACATTTATTTAGGTTTTTGTTCCTGGGAAATCTTTCTGTGATATTTTTCTTCCAGCGGGGTGTGAGGGAATTGTATTTTTTTAACCTTTTAGTTAAAGAAATTTGATAGCTTTAGTGAATGGCTGAAGACTAATTTGCTGGGTAAATCATATGAGTTAATGTTCCTTCTAACTTCTGTGGACTATACCTACACATTTTAAAGGATGGCACTGGAGACATGTTATAAAAATAAATGTAACTTTTCAACACCTTTTAGTAGCAGACAAAATATTTTTGAAACCTGCAAGAAGGATAAAATCATACATTTGTAGAATAGGAAGTGACTAAAAATGAAACCTAGGCTCAGTGAAGTTAAGTACGACACAGCTGATTAGTAGACTAGGAACTACAAGCCAAGTCTCCTGATTCTTCATATAAATGATGATACTATTATCTGGAAGGAGGGAGAATAATTCTGGAAATTTGTACTATAGGTTTCTGACATATGACCTCCTAAGGTGGTCTCCTGTCCAAGGTGACCAGTTTTTTATGATTTACCCACCAGAGCATATTGTATGTTCTAGGAACCTAACAATTGCTTGCTAATTTTCTCCATATTAGAATGAGAAATAGGGGCCCAGCGGGATGGCTCAGTGGTCTAAAGCGCCTGCTTGGGAAAGCTTGGGCAGCTTCAGGGACCGCGGTTCGACTCCCGGCACCACATGCTGTGCCAGCCCTGCCGTCAGGGCGCGGGCTGAGCCAGCCATAAAAATGAGTGAATAAGCAAATAAAGGTTATGAAACAAGAAAAACATAAATAAATAAAATAAAAAATTCTTTAAAAAAAAAAGAATGAGAAACAGTGGCAAAATAGCTTATCTGAGAATAGTAGTTATATTATTTTATTATATTTTATTTAGCTTTAAGAGTCTAGTTAGAGTTAACTTGAATGCATGATGTTTAGATTTGCAAAATGACAAAATCCAGGTCAATTCATTGAACTGAGCTCAAAGTGTCTGGAAGAATAGTCTAAAAAATAAAAATGTTACATAGCTGTCTGTTTATAACACAGATTTCTGTTTATGTAGACGTAAGAAATGTCTCTTAAAATACTCATTTTCTTTTTTATTTTTATTAGTATATGGTTGCAGTACATGATGATTACATTTATCATTAGGATTTGGTACGTGTATGTAAGACATGTTAATTCTTTTCTTGTCCCGTTCTCATCCCTCCTCTGCTCCTTTAATCTTAGTCACTTTCCCATTTTCAAAAGCTCTATCACAATTTTTTTCTTCATTTATTGTTTTATCCCCTTTTCCTCCTTACTCCCTCTATGACTTGTCAGGTTTGTATAATATGAATTATTTTACTAAAACATCCTTTAAAATGTCTGTTTGAGCCAACTATGTTGGTGCACACCTGTAATCTCCACACTAGGGAGGCTAAGCCAGGAGGATTGCTATAAGCTGGAGGACAGTCTGGACTACATAGCAAGTTTAAGGCCAATCTCAACTATATAGGGAGAATCTCACCTGAGAATAAAAGTAAAATGGCTGTTTCTGTGCTGGCATTTAATTATAGATTATATTTGTTTACTATTGGTTTTGTGGATAGATAGAATTTTTTAAAGCTTTATTTATTTGGTATAAGGTCTGGCTATGCAGCTTAGACTCATAGTGATCCTCCTATATCAGCCTCCCCAGCACTGGGATTATAGACCTGCACTACCATGCCTGGTTTCAATGGTCAGCACAATGGGGGCTGGCACTATATACGTCAAACCCGAGCCCTTGCACTTGCCAGGCAGATGCTTATACCCACAACCCGTCTCCCTACCCGCTTGATAGAAATTTTTAAGTGTTATCTTTCACATTCATATAGCATTACATTGAAGCGAGGAAAATTTTCTACTTACTACTTAGTACATTTAAATTCTAAATATAGTGACCCTCAACTCTCAGTTGGTGACTCATGGAGGTAGAACTGTTGGGGGCTAAATGTGAATCCTTACAAATTCCTATAAATTGAATACATTAGTCTCATGATAACTGACTTCAGAAAATAGGGTAGATAAAATCTGGTTTTTAAAGATGTACAAAAAATATAGGTAGTTCTAAAATGAAAAGTTCATTAGTGGTCTTATAAAACAGAAAGTTACCACTTTTTTATTTTGAGATAGTCTCACTAAGTTGCTAAGTTACCTAGGTTGGGTTTGAACTCATGGTCTTGCGAAGCTTCCCAGAATGTTGTAATTGCAGGTGAGTTTTGTTATCTGTCTTTTTTTTACAGGTCATTGTAATGACCTAGACAAAGTCGGGTAAATTTGCCGGGCAAGACTCTTGAAGGAGTTGTTTTGTTTTCTCATACCCTGGATACAATTTTGGTAGTTACTTCCTGGGGTTATAGTGGTGGTAGTAGAGGAAGGGAGTGTGGGGAGGAGATCATGGAGATTATAGTGATGGAGGTAGTAGAGGTGAAGATAACCCCAGTACTGAGTATATCATCTAGGTTAGGAGATTGCTTCCTGGGTCCTCAGTAACAGGGTAAACAACAAATCTCACCATTCAGAATTGTTTTAGATATGTATATACAGTGAGTTAAAGAACTGTTTTTGTAAGAGATGATATCCTATAAAAATACTGTAAACAATATTTAACGTAATAAAATTATAGGAACTTTATGATGCTCCACTAATACTTGAATTGATAATCCACATATATTCCTCCCCCCCCACCAGAAGTTAAACTCATCTCTACAAACTTACACAAGGTCTGTTCCCTTCTTGCTTTTGGGTATTATTCAGCTAGCAGAATGAACTTTATTTTAAATTCCTTCTTTACTCTTCTGTTGTATTATTTCAAATTGAGCAGTCTTTGTGTTAGTTTGTCATGATTCAAAATTGAGGAAAAACCACCTCAGACCTAAAATAGGCCTCATACTTGATGGCAATTCCAGTGTTTTCCCCAGTTAGTATACACATTTATTTTAGTTACTACAACAACAGTTCTATCAGTTATTCTTGCTGTTTTGCCTTCTCTCAAATACTAGGATTATCCTATAATCAGATTCCCCTAAAGCCCTTCAGGTTTTAGCATTATAGAACTAGCTGCAGCTGTCTGGCAGTTTATACTCCAGCATTGCATCAGGGTTGGTTGCTTACAGGTCAACAAAAATTTTTGTTTCCCAACATTTTAAACAGACAGAATTTAATGAAAACATGTTTAGACAACATTTAGTTATCCTAATGTTCCTAGTTCTAGTGTTTAACTGTTGACATCAGCAATGCATCACTGATGTTCGTTTGCCCTTGCTTTGTAATAGCAAGTAGAATAAATTTTAATATCAATGGTTCCCATTCGGAAACATACTTTCACATAGAGTTTTTAGACTCAGTATCTTCACAGATTAGTTGAAGTACCTTAGAAGCATCTGAACCCATCAACAACTACCAAATAAATAACCTAGGTGTCTTTCAGTTTGCTTTGGTTTGGTTTTGGTACCAGGGATTGATCCCAGGACCTTGCACTTGCCAGACAGGTACTTATGCTGTTGAGATATCTCCCTGGCCCCAAATAATCTTGGCTTTTTTTTTTTTTTTTTTTTGTCTTTTTGAGACAGGGTCTCTCTATGCAGTTCAGGCTGCCCTTGAGCTCACTTTAGTAGCCCAGGTTGGTCTCAAACTCACACTGATCCTCCTGCTTCAGCCTCCCGAGTGCTGGGATTACAGGCATGTGCCACTATGCCTGGTAATTTTGGCTTTTTTGGGTTGTAGAAAAATTCCTTGCCTTTATATGAATTCATTCTAATTTAAGAAAACTTAAAATTTTTTGGAAACATTATTTTTCTTTTGCAGGCTTTAAGTAATCAGGAAAACATGTAAAGATTGAGTACCTATATGAGTATTTAAGTTTTTCATATGTACATATTTTTCAATTGTCTTGCATATTTATAAGTATGTGGAAGAAATATTTGTAATGTTTAAATAATTAAGTTGTTTTTGATAGTCATACCTGTTAATATTGAGAAGTATAATAATAACTTCCAAATGTGCCCAGTATGTCTTGACAAGTGTCTATTTAGCTGTGTTCATTTTTGGTTGGTTTATGGAGATTGCTGTTAATTTATTTGTACATAGTCTGCTGGTTGTTAGCCTTTTGTTAGATGTCTTCTTGTGAATATTTGCTGACATTCTGTAGAGCCATTCTTTATTCATTGTTTGCTTTGGTGTGCAGAAGCTTTTTAGTTTAATGTAATCCACTTTGTTTTTACTTTTGTTGCCTATGTTTATGGGCAAAAAGAAATCCTTGCCTATTACAATGTATTAAATAATTTTTCTTTGTTTTCTTCTGTAATTTCATAGTTTTGGGTCTTAAATTTAGGTATTCAGTCCATTTTAAGTTGATTTTTGTAATTGGTGAGAAATCTAGGTCGCTTCATTCTTTTGCATGTGGATCTCCAATTTTCCCAGCATCATGATTTTTTCTACTTTTTTCTCCTTTGTAACTGCCATTACCACTTTTGTCCTTTAAAAAAAAAAAAACTTTATTTATTTAGGTTATGCCTGCCCTGAGGGTGGGACTGGCGCAGGGTCCCTGCAGTTGCCTAAGGGGTGCTTTAGACCACTGAACTATCTCACCAGCCCATGTCCTTTTCTAATGTCTTTTTGTACCTTTGTTAGAGATCAGCTGGGGTAGAATGTTGTTTAGCCTTAGGCTCCTATTTGTTCCATTGGTCTGTTTTTGTTGTTGTTGTTGTTTTGTTTGTTTTTCTTTTGAGACAGGGTCCAGCTATGCAGTTCTGGCTGGCCTTGAGGTCACTTTTATAGCCCATGCTGGTCTCCAACTCACAAGGTAGTGTAATACCTCCTGCTTTCTTTTTGTTTAAGATTGTTTGGGCTATTTGAGGATGTTTGTGTAAGTGTGCCTCTATGTGAGCTTTACAATTGGGTTTTATTTTTGTTGTGTGAGGGATGTCATTGATATTTTGATAGGGATTACCTTAAATTTATAGATTACTTTCATTGTATGGATATTTAACAATATTAATTCTTCCAGTCCAAGAATACCAACTGTCTTTACAGCAGTTTGTTCAATTTCTTTCATCAGTGTTTTATATTTTTTATTGTAGAGACCTTTTTAACTAAATTTATTCTTAGACTTTTTTGTAGCTTTCTTGATAATGTTTTCTTAATTTCTTTTTCAGGTAATTAACTTCATATACAAAAAATATGAATTTTTATATTTATTAAAGTTTTAATTTTAAAGCATCACGTGTACTTTTTCAAAAAAAGGTTTTTTGTGAGTTAGAAAATTATTATAGTAAGTTTGTCAGTTTATACTTTTAGCAATGAAATTATTTAAGTTATGTCTTTCTGGTTTGGATTTTTATTAAATGGCGATTTTAATTATTTTAAGATTAATATAGCCTACCCAAAATGTGGTCTAATTTTTATAATGCTCCCAAGGAGAATTTTTATTGAATAAATAGACCTACTTTCTCTACTGGGCCCAAACCCTTACATTTTAAAAGCAAGGATTAATAAATTTGTTGTTTTACATTGTATGTTTTTTAAAACAAGAAGTAGAAGCTCACAAAATTTTTATAAACTTGCGATGGAAATCTTAATAAAATTTCCATGCCATAGATCATTCCAGTACAAAACTCATTAAACACTCAACATTCTTATAGACCACAGATCAAACATTCTTTAAAACTAATAAGTAATATATTGTTCTGTATTCAGACTTACTTTATCCAAAGGAGGCATCCTGGTTGCACAGTATGGAGTAGGAGTGTTCTCTCTAGTATTGCTTTTGAGCTGGAAAGAATAGCTGTGGATGACTTTAATATTCATAGTCTCCATTTAAATCTATCCTTAAGGGGCCCGGCGGGATGGCTCAGTAGTCTAAAGCACCTGCTTGAAAAAGCTTGGGCGGCTTCAGGGACTGCAGTTCGATCCCCGGCACCACATGCTGCGCCAGCCCTGCCCTCAGGGCAGGCTGAGCGGGCCAAAAAATGAGTGAATAAACAAACAGAGGTTCTGAAACAAGAAAAAAATAAATAAATGAAATTTAAAAAATTTTTAAAAAATAAATCTGTCCTTAAATATATTTAAATTAAGAGACTGTAGGGGCTGGGGAGATAGTTTAATAGAATAAATGCTTGCCTGGCAAGCACAGGATTCTGAGTTCAGTCCTGGTATCAAAAAAAAAAAAAAAAAAAAAGACTGTGTAGGCCCAGCTGGATAGTTCGGTAGGTTAAAGTGCTTGCTTAAGCAGATGCAGGAGTCAGGGGTTTGATCCCAGGCCTGTCCAGCATGCTGAGACAGCAATTGAGACTAGGCATGGTGGCGTATGTCTGTAATCCCAGTGCTTGGGAATGTTAAAAACAAGAATATAACTACGAGTTGAATCTGTGTAGTGAAATCCTGTAGACCCTGTATTAAATACATTTTTTAAAAAACAGCTTTTCAGTTTAGTTTTTTTTTAAAATGTATTTGGTTGTTACAAGGTCTCACTACACAGTTCAGACTCATAGTGACTCTCATAGTTTTCAGGCTCCCCAGCACTCATATGACAGGGGTATGCCACTATGCCCCAGACTCTTTGGCTGGCTCAGCCCAAATATGGTGCCCAAGATGGAACTTGGGTTCTGTGAACTACAGTCCCTGTGCTTACCTAAGCTTGCTTAAGTAGGTCCTTTAGTGTGCTGAGCGATATTTCTAGCCCTTTAGTTGTTTTTTGAGACAAGATCTCCCTATATAGTCCAGGCTGGACTTGAACGCATCATGTACCTCAGACTGACCTTGAACTTTAACCTCAGACATCCGAGTGGTGGAACTACAGGTGTGCAACACCACACCTAGATGAACAACTGTATTTACAATGTGCTTATCTATCTATCTATCCATGTCAACCTGAAGTGGTAGTGGTTTGAACATTTACCCTACCCTGACTCCATTCCTTCCTCCTTCTCAGCTTACCCAACATAATTAATGCAGAGGTTTCCTAGGATAACAATTTCTGGCCCCTTACAGAGGAGAAGGGGCAATGATGAAGGAAAGGTTGTGAGTGGGGACTTTAAAAAGGAGTAAGGGACTAATTAGATTGTATATGTACATTTATGAGTGGAATTGGTTGTGTCTCAAGTGAAAGTTGGTTGTTGGATTAGTGAAAGACTGGTGAGCAGAGTAAATTTAGTGCCATGATGAAAGAGAGTAAGTAGGTTTGTCAGTATTTTTGCAATAGGTGTTTTATCTCTATTGGCTCAGTTAAGATAAATGACTGAGAGCAGTTCTTTTTCTTTTAAGTGAATTTTACTATCCCTAGTATGTTTCTGGTCACAGCTCTTTGCTGTTAACTTTTACTTTAGCCATTGCCTTACTAGCATGGCAAGATATCCACAGTCAATGTGTAGCAGCAGCAGCAGCAGCAGCAGCAGCAACAACGGAACATTTAGGTGGGCATTAGTTTGATGAGTGCACATGCTCTGTTCTGTTCAGGTTCCACAGTTGCTTTTACTTTTGGAATTCTCTCAAATTTCCACCCAGGTGCACCCCCCCACTGGCCTGTCACATACACATTTGTAACACAGAGGAGGGAAAGAAAAGGAAGCTAGGCAAGGAGTGTTTTTTTTTTTTTTTTTTTTTTTTTTTAGGAATGACTTTAATTTATGGGATATTTGTAACTTGGGAACATTCTGTACTCTGAATGTCAAATGTTAATAGTGAAGACTTGGGAGATGTTGCCATTATCCTGCACTTATATTAGTTCTTTTTTACCAAGATCTTTTTCAAAGACAAATGTGTTCAAAATATGAAAACATTGTCCTACATGTTTCCCATGCACAGAATAAAAATATCATACCATAATCCCAAATAATGTTGTGCATTGTTTTGAAAGTTCTTATTATGTGCATTATCACTTCTGAATGTGCTGGAGTTCAATGAGATAGGTGTTATATACGTGTCTCAGTTGTTAAATTGGCAACCACAGTAGGTATGGTGGATATTGGACTAGTTGTTCAACCATTAAAAAGTTCAACTTTAAGCCGGGAGTAGTGGCGCACGCCTGTAATCCCAGCACTTGGGAGGCTGAGGCAGGAGGATCACTGTGAGTTCGAGACCAGCCCAGGCTACAAAAGTGAGCTCAAGGCCAGCCTGAAGCATAGCAAGACCCTGTCTCAAAAAGCCAAAAAAAAAAAAGAAGTTCAACTTTACTAACTTATGGTATTAAAAGCATAGATTTGAATGGAAATATAGAATACTAGATACTTTCCTTTTATTTTTATTTTTGTATTTTTGTATTTTAGGGAGGGTCTTCAGAGTGTTCAGAGTCTCACTGCTACATCAGATTCATAGTGATCCATCTGTTTACAGCCTCGCAAGAGCTGAGATTATAGGCAGGAGTCATCATGCCCAGTCTCAATTGCTATCTGAGCACACCCTGCAGGTGGGGCCAGCACAGCAGGCCTGGGGATTGAACCCCCAGCTCCTGTGCCTGCTTGCAGGTGCTTTAATCTGCTGAGCTATTTGGCCAGCCCCTACTTACTTTTTTTGTTTTTTGTTTATTTTGGCACCACCTGGATTGAAATTAGTACCCTGGTCTTGCCAGGAAGGCTCTTGTTCTGCTGAGCTATTTCCCCAGCCCTACTTTCCTTTTATAAACTGCAAACATTTTGTGGTGTAGATTTTACCTATGAGTTAGTAGAAAAAGTCTAACTCTCTTAAAATTTCAGTATATATAAATTACTATTTAAAAACAAGTTTAAACAGAGAAAACAGTGTCTCTAATGCCCTTCTTTTTAAAGTTTGACCCAGACACTATTACTGACCTTTAAAGGTACTATGTGTTCTTTGTTCTGAGGGTAAATCACTTAGGGATTTGAGTCACTGCTGATTTAGGCCATAGAACTTGCCAGCACACACTTGTATTTCTCAGCACCTGAAAAGGCAAGGCAAGAGAATCTCTTAGGAATTTGAGGCAAGCTTAAGACCACATAGTAAGTTTGAGGTCAGCCTGTAGTACATAGCAAGACCTTATCTCAAAAAGCTAAAAAAAAAAAAGTCTCTATGTCAATTGACGCTTTCTTGTAGTCCCAGCTGCTTAGGAAAGTGAGGCTAAAGTTATTGATGACCGATTTGGGCAATGTGGTGAGACCCTGTTTCAAAATAAAGCTTGGGCCTAGCTAGGTAGCTCAGTACATTAAAGCACCTGCTCAGGCAGAAACAAGGGTTAAATCCCCAGCCTGCCATGGTGGCCCCACCCCAGAGTGCACACAGATGACCATTGAGTCTGTGCATGATGAAGCAAGCCTGTAATCCCAGTGCTTGGGAGGCTGAAATCACTACGAGTTTGATCCGTATAGTAAGGCCCTGTAGACCTTGTATTAAATAAATAAAAATAAATATATAAGACTTGAACAGGACTGTGCGCATAGTTTAGTAATACAGCAGTCGTCTAGCATAAATGAGTCTCTGGGTTCACCAGACTTTCTATCCCCAGATGTTTTTTTCTGTAATTGGTTTTATAGCTTGTTGATAGTTGTTTAGTTGAACCAAGCACTATTTTTCTTTTCTGTATACTGGTTCGTATTTTTTGCCATAGCCACCAACTAGAAACATGGTGGACCTTTTTCTCCAATTTCCTTTGTGTTTTGTAACAGTCACAATGAATGGATGTGGCAATTATTACCTCCTTTTTTTTGTTGTTGGTACTTGGGATTAAACTCAGGACCTTGCATTTGCCAGGCAAGCACTTATTCTACTGAGCTATCCCCCAAGCCCAGAATGTGGCAATTATTAACATGTTTCGCCTAATCAGACCAGCATTGGCTATCAAATTAATGGAGAAAATGCATTATTGATAGCTAGGAAATTGCAAAAATTACATAAATAGTAATTATTATTTAAGATGCAAGTAAGATTGACTAATATATATAATAAAAATAAAGGGCTTAAACTTGGCCTACATAATGTTTTATATAGGCAAGCATTCTAACTTAAAATTTTCCTCAAATGTTTAGTCCTTGATAGATATTTTATAATAGCATGTGTTATGGTTTGTCCCCCCAAAGCCTCAGGTAGTCATGGGGCAGGGACTTCTATAGATTGAGACTTGACTCATGAGTCACTGGGATTATGTGTTTTAATACTGATGGAATTATGGTCTGAGTACTTCTGGAATTATGGGTGTAGCCTAAGGCAAATAGGCTGAGGTGTAGAGCCTGAATGTAATATGAAGAGAGACAGAGAGACGGACTAGTGCTGTTGCTCTCTGCTCCCATTTGGTCAGTTGCCTCTGTCGTGATTGTTGCCATGAACTAGATGCTCTCTGCCATGTTCCACTCAGCCTGGGGCCAGCCGAATATGGACCGAAAACCTCCAGTAACTGTGAGCTAAATAAACCTTTCCTTCCTTCATTTTGTATTTTTTTAAGCTTAAGAAGTTTCTTTTCTTTTTAATCTTTTTAATCTTTTTTTTTAATAACCGGCTCAGCCTGCCCTGTGGGTGGGGCTGAGGCAGCATGTGGTGTCCGGGATTGAACCGTAGTCTCTGCAGTTGCCTAAACTTACCTAAGCAGGTACTTTATACCACTGAGTCATCTCGCCAGCCCCCTTCCTTCCTTTTGAGTGTCGGGTATTTGTCCCAGCAAGGAGAGAAGAATAACTAAGATAGCATGCAAAAGTATAAATTCAGACACCTAATGTATAGAAATTGAGTTTATAGAATAAGGGGCTCAATATTGAAACTTCGTAAAATGTTTGATTTTCTATTAACATGACATTGAGGAAGAATATGAATAACTAAAAATGACTTTTTTTCTCAAAAATTTTATCAGAAATAATAAAAACAGATTTTCTTTAGTTAAGCCAAAACAAATTGCATGGTTAAATCTTGTTCCTTTACCAATCTTCGATGATGAACCGTCAACTTAGAAGAAAAAAACTAAGTAACTTGACATCTGAATAATCAGTTCACTCATAGAAGAATTGAGCAGTTTAAATTGATAATAAAAGGCTATTGTAAAAGGGTCTTATTTTTGCTTTCAGTATTGAGGATGAAATCAAGAATGTTTTCACTGAGCTACATTCCAACATTTTTTATTTTATATTGTGAGAGAAAGTTTAAGTCACAAAGTTGTCCAGCTTGAGCTCAACTTGTGGTTCTTCTGCCTCACCCTCCCACACATGTATCACAATTCCATAATTTTTATTCAGAAGTTACTGGTGTTTTCTTGTTAAGGTTAATATTCAGTTAAGTATTCCAGTTAACTTATAAGATCATTTTAACATATTGATAAAGCTTTTGTAATGTGAACTCGGCTCAATATCATGTTTACTTTTTAAAAAGTAAAAGTTACAGAGTGATGTAGCATGCTTGCATAATGTGTTGACTTCTCCAGGCAGGAATGAATGTAGTAGTTATTTGTTTCTGTATCAGTTTTGCTAGACTTTTTTAATCATTAATAGATATGACTTTTATTCTAGCTAACTTCATAAAGTAGGACATTGATATTGCCACTTTACACTGGGGTTATTGTATTAATGTAGCTATTTATCCAATAGTTGTCAGTGTGCAAAGTGGAATGTTTTTATCCTAGAATTCTTGAGAAAGCCAAGGAAAAGGTTTTTTCTGTTATTTTTTCAACAACAAATCAAGCTGTTCTTTTAGTAATATGGAAAGTCAGGTTTCATTTTAGATAGATGTAATAGTTTTAAGGGTTCACTGTCTGATTTACCTCATGTAAGCAGATTTATAGTTGATATTTCCTCTGATTTCACTAAAATTTTAGAAATTGCTGTAAATTCTACTTTCAAAAAAAATGAAACCACGGTGTCAAGTTTTCTTCCTACTGTTAAAATAATTGATAAAAGAATTACTAGATATTTTTAGTTGTATTTTACTTCTGGGTAGTCATAGTATTTAAAGCTTAAAATGGTCAGCCGGGCGTGGTGGCTCACGCCTGTAATCCCAGCACTCGGGAGGCTGAGGCAGGAGGATTGGTGCGAGTTCGAGACCAGCCTGGGCTACAAAAGTGAGCTCAGGACCAGTCTCAACTGCATAGCGAGACCCTGTCTCAAAAAAAAAAAAAAAAAAGCTTAAAATGGTCATTCAAAAGATAATAGAAGTAGTAATTCACATCTTTAGAATTCAATTGACTCCTTATTAAGTGGTCGTTGCAATTACGAGTGTTTTGTTAATCTTGCTTATGAATCAATATTGGCTTTTGTCCAGAGAAATTTGAGAGGTTATTGTTTTCTATTGACTTGTTAAAACATGACATTTTAGGGTGTACTAGGAAAATAAAACTGATTTATGATTGTGTAGTACTTTTTTCCTGCATTTCCAGACCTACAGAATTGTTTGGGATTGTCACTTTTGGTAGTAACCAACTTAAAATAAGACTACATTGATGGGTATGACAGTGTTTGCAGATGCTTAGGTTTGAAAGGTCAGCAGGCTATTTTCTCTTGGTTGCCATTTCTTCATTTCAGTTAGTTATAGGAGTGGTGTTATTAGAGTGAAGTACTATGTGACTTCTCAACTTTTATGAAGTATTTAGTTGTTTACCTATTATCTAGTAAAATGTTGCATGAGTATATGCATGTCAGTGCACAATAATTATACCAAAATTTAAAAAAAATATTCACTTTGGCAAGGATATAAAAGACTAAATAATATCTTGTCCTCTAAATTTAAAATGTTTTCACTTTTATTGTTCAAGCTGGGATTGTTTTGTGTGCTTTTGTTTCTGTCTTTTTTTTTCTCCTGTCTGACCTCAGCAGGAAAAATGAACTTTATCAGCACCAGAAACTTTCTGGTTCCCCATTTAAGGCATAACACTTTAGCTTGGTCTTATCTTAGTTTGCTATCTGAACCTACTATTTTGGCTTTCTGGGCATTAGAATTTAAAATGCTTTAATTAGCTGCTTACTTTAATAATGGGCTAAGGCCTTATCTCTGCTCATATGCTGTTCATCTCAAGAACCTTAGAATTACACTTTCTTTATATAGCCAACTATTTCTTGCTCTGATTGTACGGGCTTCTTGTCATATGGCTTAAGCGCATCATAGATTTTTGTTTTTCTTACAGCAAGGCAGAAGAGAATAAAAACAAAATCAGGCTTTAGAGTAATTTCTTTTTTTTTCTTTTTTTTGTGTATCTTTTTGAGACAAGATCTCACTGTGCAGTTCAGGCTGGCCTTGAGCTCTGTTTTGTAACTGAGACTGGTCTCAAACTCACACCGATCCTCCTGCCTCAACCTCTCAAGTGCTGGGATTACAGGTGTGCACCACCATGACCTAGGATAATTTCTTAGTAGACACTTAACTTAGTCACCTTCCTATAAGAAAAAGCAATCAGTGTTATTCCAGCTGCCTCACTCCATACTTGTTCCTTCCATGTCCATTGCTCCTTTTTACCTCTTAAGACCCTTCCAGGACTTTTGCAATGCTGGTTTTGTGTTTGTTTGTTTATTTTTTTTCATAGCCCCAAAAGAAGTCCTCCTACTGAAACAAAAGACCTCATTAGTCCATTTTTCTGTGTGTTCCCAATTGTTTTCGTATATTCTTTTCAGTCAGTGTAATTACAAGTTTGGAAATGAGGTTATTAAGAACAATATTGCTTTTTTTAATTTTTTCATAGGAGGTGGTTCTTAAGGTTCCAGTTGTTTGGTTGAAGATGAAACACAAATGCAGGTTTAGACTGCACACTTGATTCCTCATTGTTTCCAAAAGGCTTACAGATTATATATGTTTTCAGATAACCCTCTGGTAAAAGATAGAGAAATGTTAGTCCCAGAAGCCAGTTGATCTGCCCATCATAAATGGGTGAGAAACTGGAAATAGGATGGGTTATTTTTTTTAAGTTTATTTATGTTATAGCCCACTCAGCCTGCCCTGAGGATGAGGCTGGCACAGTATGTGGTGCTGGAGATCGAACTGTACACCCGGCGGTTGCCTAAGCTTGCCTAAGCAGCACTTTAGACCACTGAGCTATCTTGCTGACCCCCAGTATGGGTTATGATCTCCACTTATTTAGAAACAGAAATTTAGTGTTCTTTTCTTAAAAGTAGACTTAAGCATTCCAACATCATTTTAAGTCTTGATTGCTTCAAAGTAGAAGTGAGGAAGATATGAGTTCAAAATTTTAAAAGATCATCCAATGATTGATTGTGGAGAAACCACTCAACGAAGCTCTAACAGCTCAAACTGACTTATTATGGTCAGCCATGTCAACAACTTATTTAAAAAGATGAGTTTTATAGGTAGGCAGTGCATCTAACATCTATTTGGTGAATCAAATCTATCTAGTGTCTTGATACATGTTGGTATTGATTGCTGATTAAATCTAGGAATTATTACTGCTTTAGGTTGTGACAGTATATTGAGATTATAAGTTGATAGACCCAAGAAGCAAATTCCACTTCATATTGCCAAAGATTCATCAGTTTTTTGATTGATACAGTAATAACATCTGAAATATTTATAGGATAAAGTGAAGAGTTTGTCCTAAAATAAAACCTTTTATGTAATAATGAAACTTTTATGAAATGGTAACATTTTAATTGATATTTATCTAGAAATTTGGCTGTTGATATTTATTTGATTTATATAGGATAATTTCATTTTGAGTATTGAATGTGTTTCATGTAAATATCTGTATAAATAATGGCTCTAAATCAATTTTTACAAGTTTAAATATGTCACTTTGTTACAGTAGCCACCTTAAGTTTTTGGCAATAGGGGCAATGTGAGCAAAAGCAAAGAAATTTTAATGTGTCTTCCCACTCTTCACTGAGTGTTTTTGGTAATTCATGTGTGTGTGTATGTGTATGTATATATATATATATATATATATATATATATATACACACACACACACACACATACATACATACATACATACATACATTTGGGCATTTGCATTGAGTGCAACATCTGGAGAAGGTGTGACTGAGAGAACACCTATATAGACTTTTTCTCATTAAGTAAAACCTTAAACGTTTGGATAATTATTTATGTAATGGCACTGGCTGTGTAATTCTCCCAATGTGCCCTTTTATCATATATCTTCATATCATAGATTACAAAGTGTGATGGAACTATTTGACAAATGTTTAGAAACTTACTATAGTAAAAGACATTGCCATTAATCCCCCTCAAAATACTTTTCCCCTTGTTTTGAGCACATTTATACCATTACTCTTATACTTTCTGAAGCAGTTTTGAATGTCCTCTTTTATAAATGTCTTTACAAAGGACCAAGGAGATAGCTCAGTGGTACAGGTGCCTGCCTGACAAGCACAAGGTCCAGAGTTCAATCCCTGGTATAGCAAAAAAAAAATCCCTATAAATGTCTTTACAAAGTAGGATAAAAACTGATAAATGCTGCTGCCAAGTGCCATCCAACAGAAATAGAGGCTTGTAAAAACATTACATGGTTTCTTCATCTACCTTAGTCATCAGATTCTGTATCATGTGACTTCTCTGGCTCTTCCCCAAAGTCAAAATAACCATGAAAAGTAAATATTTTGTAATGAATTCTAGACATCAAAGCAGCAATGACAGTGCAAGTAAAGATACCAACAGGAAAGACTTTCCTGAACTGCTTCAGATAGGTAGAAGAATAATCCGATAACGGTGTTTAAAACTAGGGAAGAGCCGGGGGTGGTGGCTCACGCCTGTAATCCCAGCACTCGGGAGGCAGAGCCAGGAGGATTGGTGCAAGTTTGAGACCAGCCTGGCTGCAAAAGTGAGCTCAAGGCCATCCTCAACTGCACAGCGAGACCCTGTCTCAAAAAGACAAAAAAAAATAAAAATAAAAATAAAAATAAAACTAGGGAAAATAATATGAGGGAGATTGCTGGCATCGTGTCTTTTATTATGATAATTTTTTAAACTTAAATATTTTCTTTAATTTTAATCATATATTGTAACTGTCCACCTAATTAACTTGGGGATAAGGTAGAATTGCTGTATAAGATATAGGATACTCATTTAAATTCCAATATCTGATAAACATACTACAAATATGTTTATGTTGTTTTATCTGAAATTTGAATTTAACTGACAATACTTATTTTTAGTTTCTAAATCTAGCAACCTGAGGTGGGGAGAAACAGAAGAAATGCATATGAGTACAGTTGTGAAATTGAAGTAGAACAGATGTATAACATAACACACATTAATTCTCTTTTGCGTTGCCTTTGCTCTTAACAGTAATGCTGAGATATTTTTAGTGCAGTACGGTTCATTTTAGTGTTCAGCATATTCTTTGGAACAGCATCAGTAAAAGCAAAGCTTAAAAATAAAAAAATTCACTATGTTGTGTAGGATACATATACATGTATATGGGTGTTTTTTTCTTTTGATTTTTTGAGGCAGGGTCTTGCCATATAATTCAAGTTTAGGCTCACGATGTATCGTGATCCAGGCTGGCCTCAGCCACTGCATTGTTGCTTCCTCAGTGTCCCAAATGCTGTCATTTGGGCATACATCACTACACCTGGATTTACATGCATTTTTTGATGAAATTTTGTAATGAAAAAGTAAGGGAACATAGACAAATTCCAGATGATGATTTTCTCTTGTGTGAGGTAGCAGATGAAATACAGCACACAATTAGTTCCATAGGATTGCTACTGTTCCAATTCTCAGGTAGAATGGAGAATGATAGGAGTTCGTTTTAATTTATATTATTCATTGTCTGTAGTGGCAAAATTTAAATATTTTTTATCTTGATTTTTTTCCAGTACTGGGGATTGAATTCAGGGCATCACACTAAGCTATATCCTTAGTCCTTTTTGTTTTGACATAGGGTCTCACTAAGTTAGTAAGTTGTTCATGCTGGGCTCAAACCTGAGATCTTCCCAGCTGAGCCTCCTAGACTGTAGGGATTGCAGGTATACACCACCATGCCTGGCTCTTTACCTGGAAAATTAATGGTTTAAATTCATGTTGTTAAGACGATTTTTGTGGCAACCATACAGCTCTGCCTTTATAATGCAAAACAGCCATAGACATCTCCTCAATAAATGAGAATGGCTGTGTCCAATAAATTTTTAAGGACAAAAACAGTGTGTGTGTGTGTGTGTGTGTGTGTGTGTGTGTGTGCGCACATGTACATGTGTGTGTGAAGTTAAAGGAAACAAAAAAAAATAGCCAAAAGGTAAGTAAATATTTTGCTAACTCGGAAGACCTAGGCATAAATTTTAGAATTCCTACAGCAAACAAAAATTACAGACCTCTGTTCTCCTTTATTAATTTTAAAAATGTTATCAGTACATTTAAATATACATAGTGATAACATTCATTATGGGGAATTTATACCTATCTTGCTGCTGCTTTTTTTAAACATTCTTCTTCTTTAACCCCTCTTCCCTAATTTATAAAAGCTTTGGTTTTATTGTTTTCCTTTTGTTCTATATTATTTTATCCTTTTCATTCTCCTTTTACCCTCCTTTATTTCTTTCCCCATTTGATCATTTTCTTCTATTTCCCAGTTATATATTTTGGTCCTTTCTTACACTTTTTGTTTCTCACACCAGAGAACTGATACATTATTAAACATGTGTCTGATGTATTGTACTTAAGAGTGTGGTCTCAAGGTACATCCATTTAGCTCAAAATGTCTCAAGCTCATGCTTCTTTATGGCAGGGTAGTATTCCTTTGCGTTAAATTTTTTTTCTTTATCCATACATTGGTTCATGGGCACTTGGGCTGTTTTTGCTGTGCAAAACCTTTTTAATAAGGTGAGAGTCCAGTTGTTGGTTCTTTGTAACATTTCCTGTGTGATCAAGATTTTGTTCATAGAATCTTGGCCTATGCCAATGTCTTCAAGAGTTCTTCATATTCTATCTATGAGCAAATTTTAGTATTTATGTTTTAATATTTAGATTTTTTTATCCATTTCAGTTTTAGTTGATTAAATGTATGAATCTAGTTTTAATCTTTGACTTATGAAAAGCCAATATTTCTAGCAGCATTTATTAAAGAAGATATCCTCCAGTGAAGGTTTGGCTCCTTTGTCAAAGATATTGTGACTGAGTATGTGTGAATTGTTGCTTTATCTTCTCATCTGTTCTACTGATCCTCAGGTCATTGTTTAGCAGTACCATGCTGTTTCTATCACAATACCCTTATAGCATGATTTAAAGTCAGGAATTTTATTTCTCTGGCTTGCTTTTGCTATTCTACATCTCTTCTGGTTCCAGATGAATTTAAGGATTGTATTCTTTAATTCTGTGAGATTATATGCTATTGTTATTTTGATTGTGAGTGAATTAAATCTGTATGATGATTTTGGAAGTATGGCTCTTTTCACTGTATTGGTTTTTCAAAGGATATCTTTCAATTTTCTGATATCCATTACACTCTGCTTTTCTTTAAAGAGTACTGTATTTTTTTTTGGTGGGACCAGGGTTTGAACTCATAACTTTGTACTTGCCAGCAGGCACTTGTGCCACGGAGCTATCTCCCTGGCCCCTGTACTTTTCAGTAAATGTTTATTACTTCCTTTGTTAGATCCTAGGTATTTTATTTTTTTGAATGCTATTGTGATGGGTGTTTCCCAAATTTCTCTGTTAGTGAATTTTCTATGTGTATAAAGGATGTCTGTCGATTTTTGAGTGTTGACTTCATGTCCAGTTATATAACTGACTTTGATTATTAAACCTAGAAGTCTTTTGGTAGAGTTTTGTGGTTCTTCTATGTAGAATATCATGTCATCCACAAATAATTATCTTCTTCCCTTTTTATCCTCATCCCATTTATTTCATTTGAATTGTCTAATTACTCTAGCTCATGTTTCCAAAAATATATTTAAAAAAGAGTGGTGACAGTGGATGTCCTTGTCTTGCTCCTAACTTTAGAGTGAAAGCTTTCAGTTTTTGTCCATTAGGTATGATGTTGGTACTTGATTTGTCATAGATGGATTTTATCAAACTGGGATAAAAATGATCTATTCTGATTTTCTGTAAGGTATTTATCACAAATAGATTTTACACTTTGTCAAATGCATTTTCTGCATCTATTGAGGTTACTATATAGTTTTGTCCTTTGTTCTGTTTATATGTTATATTTATTGATTTGTATATTTTGAACCTTCCTTGCATCCCTGGAATGAATCCTACTTGGTCATGGTATATAACTTCCTTGATGATTTAACTACATTCCATTTGCCAGTATCTCACTGAAGATTTTTCATGTATGTTCATTAGTGAGAATGGCCTGTAGTTTCCTTTTTTGGTGGATCTTTCCCTGGTTTTGGTATCAAGATAATGCTTGCTTCCAGGAATGACTTTGGAATTATTGTTTCCTTTTCATTAAATAGTTTGAAAAACAGCAACATTAGTTCTTCTCTAAATTTCTTGTAGAATTCAGCAGTGAATCTGTCCTGACCTAGGCTTTTCTTTCTTGGTAGCTTTTCAGTCTCATTGACTGATAATGGTTTATTTAGAATTTTTGTATCTTCTTGATTCAGTTTTGATAATTCATATATATCTAGGAATCTGCCCATTTTTTTCTGTTTTCCTCTTTTTAGAATTGGTGATCTGGATTTCTGCAAGATCTGTGATTTTTGTCCTTTTCTTTTCTAACTTCCTGATTTTGAGTTCTTTCTTTGCTTTTTTTTTTTTTTTCATAAGTTTGACTATAAGTTTGACTATAGTAGGGAATTTTGTTTAATCTCTCAAAAGACGAACTCTTCAATTCATTCTTTGATTGTTTTGTTATTCTCAATTACATTAATTTCTGCTCTCTTTACTCTCTTGTAAGAGATTTTGGCTTGATTTGTGCTTCATTTTCTAGATGCTTATGGTTCAACATTAGGTTATTTGAACTCTTCCAGATGTTGTAATTCATGGCTATATTTATAGAACTGCTTTCATTGCATCCCAAAAGTTCTAGTATGATGTATTGACATTATCATTTAATTGTAGAAATTGTCTGATTTTTCCTTTAATTTTATCTGTTACCCATTGATTGTTAAAGAAGTATTATTTAATTTCCATGTGTTTCCTGCCACTCTTGATGTTCCTCCTGTCAGTTTGAACTCGGGTCACTGCTGGATTGAACTCACGTCCTTAAGCCTCCTTGTGGCTTGTTGACCTCGTACCAACTTGACCTTGATTCCACCTCATTCTGACACTGGAGCACACCTGTAGCTGTGCTGAGTTCTGAGCTCAGTGTGCCCCTCTCCAAAATTGATGCTGGTATTACTTTCTCCTGGGGGACATCTAAACCTAAATAACTCACCAGCCACTGTAGTCTGCAGCATCCTCTACTGAGTGCATTTATCCATATAGGCTTCTATGGTTGCCAGTAGTCACCAGGCATCTTCAGGTTCTAGGCACCACCCCCATATGTCACATTAGTGCTTAGGGAGAAAACTCTGCTTGCCTCCTCCTTCTGCATGATTTGCTCACCTAATGGACTTCAATTCTTCAAATCTTTGCCAAATTCCAGGGGACCTACTTCTTCCTTCTCTTTCTCATAATACTATATTCTGGCATTTGGACACCAAATCTCAGAGAGGCTGTTAACTCTACTGTTCACCACTGCACCATCTCCCCAGAAGTCTCCTTTATTACTTTTTAAGAATTGAATTTTTAGGTCCTCCCTTGTAAAGTCCACAGTCATGTGCCACATTAAGATGCATAGGTGATAATAGATTGGTCTTATAAGAGCACGTCTTGCCTAGTGACATCATAGGCCACCTTAGCTTATCTGATTGTACCATATGATATTTGTACAAGGAAACAATTTGCTTATACCTTTCGCCATCCATTGTTACTCAGTGCATACCTGTCTTTGGACTGTCTACAATAGCTATCAATAAGAAAACTTCGTCTTTAGCAAGCACCAGTTCAGGCATTAACCTGAAGAAAATGTTTTGTGTGCACTCACTTAGTGTTTTTAAGTACATGTATTTCACTGTGCCTTGTATATTTCTGTTGAACAAGTTACTAGAAGGCTATTCCAGAAATCCTTTCCAAATATATCCCCTGTTCCCTCACATATACTTAAGTGTCCCTCCTTTGTGCTTCCAGGATTTAATATGCTGATGTCTTTCATTATAGTTATCATACAGTGTTAAAATTATGTTTTTATTTATGTTTGCTTTCTTGCTTCTGGGACATAATACCGACAATTTAAGGGAGCAAAGGTTTTTTTGGCTCATAGTTTGTAGAGGTTTGAGTCCATGGTCCTGTGTCTCCAGGACAGGACAGCATAGCAGAGGAACATGCCAGAGGAGGATTATTCATAGCAAAGTGGTGGGCAGTAGAGAATCAAGGCAGGAAGGAGGGAGAGATATACCCTTGCCACACCCACTATGACCCAACTCTTAATATCATATTTAGCTGTAAATTCATTGAGAACTAATTCATTAATGAGTGTTGCACACGCATGACACAGTCACACCCTAAAACCTCACCTGTGTGAGCACTTGAGGTTTTGAGGGGACATTTAGATGTAAACAATTACAATGTATTTTCTTCACCAACCAAATTATAATATCTCTGTGGGCCAGGGCTAGGTCTTTCTCATCCAGTTTTACCCTCAGTACCTGACAATGCCAAACACATGGTAAACAACTGATAAGAGATTGTTGGTTGATTTCGTTATCGTCGCCATTCTCTCTGGGGTGAGATGACATCTTGGTGTTGTTTTAATTTGCATTTCACAGATGGGTAGTGATATGGAGCATTTTTTCATGTATTTATTAGCTTCTAGTATTTCTTCCTCTGAGAACTGTGTATTCATCTCAGATGCCCATTTCTGGATTGGGTATTTAAATTTTGGGGCCCTAATACTTTTTAGTTCTCCATAAATTCTAGGTACAAGACCTTTGTCTGAATACTTACTAACACTTTTTCAAAATTTGTGGGTTGTCTTTTCACTCTGTTGGTAATTTCTTTTGACATGCAAAAACTTATCAGCAATAGGTCCCACTTGTTAATTCTTTCAAGTGTTACTATGTTATAGGGAATAATATCATTAAGCTTTTCTTCTGGAAGGTTAACAACTTAAGTTTGCAGACAAAAATTAGACTAAAAGGACTACAAGAATAGCCAATATTTTGGCCCTAGACTTTAAAGTCAGTGAGGACTCAGGACATAAGAGAACCTGTGCTGTAACATCCTATATAATTCAGTGGTGTCCCAAATTTTCTATTCAAGGAGATTATGCAGCTACAGAGGAAAGGGATCATTGATGTATAGTGTGCCTAAGGAGAGTCACCAACAGAGAAAACATTCTCTCAAGCTTTCATAAAGAGCCAATTAGAGCCGGGCGTGGTAGCTCACGCCTGTAATCCCAGCACTGGGGAGGCTGAGGCAGGAGGATCGCTGTGAGTTCCAGACCAGCCTGGGCTACAAAAGTGAGCTCAAGGCCAGTCTCAACTGCATAGCGAGACCTTGTCTCAAAAAGACAAAAAAACAAAAGAAAAAAAGAGCAAATTAGTTAAGCAGTGGCCATGGCTCATCTGGAAGGCTGACACTGTCAAAAGATCTACAGACTGCAGTACGTGGTTTCAGGATAAATCCTAAGGGGATTCGACTGACCTTGTCAGATACAAAAGTTACATTTTTGTTATATAGGTCTTGCTTTACCTTGGTCTTAATCATTCCAGAAGAAAAGTCTAACCATGAGCTGTAAAAAGTAAACACATATTAATATATGGAGCTGTAAAAGGATCAAGTCAACAGCTTTCAACATTGCCAGTTGTACTGATAACCGATTGCTATTATAGACTATTGGACTATACATACAGCTACTTTCTCTTGATTCAGTGAGAAGAAAGATTTGTACTAATAGTGTTTATAGAAGATATCAGGTCTGCATCTTGTACTCTGAACAAATACTATGAAAACAGCAAAGTGCATTGCATTATTGGAACTGTCCTACTAACCTGTTTCAAAACTGCCTTACTGCTATTTCTTTTCTTTAAAATTAATTTTGAAATACAGAAAAAATAAAACAGATTGTTGAGTAAATAAAGCAGCTTAAGGATTCAACCAATCTAACTCACATTTCACAGTTATGAAAACAAGAGTTTATGACTTTAGAGATAGAAACAGGAAATCATAGAGGTTAGTTGTTCCAACATTTTAGTGCCCTGTTAAGACTATCATTCATTTTTGTTTGAATACTTTATGAGGGAAACGACTCATTTCTGTTTCTGAATTACAGGTATTACTAAGGTTATTAGCTTGAACGAAAGACTTACTATCACATAATTTCTGTTCTTTGTCCTAGATCTGATTTCTGAAGCCCCTAGCATTTGAATGAAAATAGCTGATGTTCTTCATTATTATCATGTTAGCCATTTTTAGTTCTTTGTATCATTCCACTCAGTTTTTCGAACATTCAGCAGATTGGGTTCTCTTTTCCATGTGTTTTATTTTATCACTGTTCCTTTTAAAATGTGATACCCCAAATAGTACGTAATATTCTTAAGTGTTCTCCTACCATTGAGAAGTTACATAATATAGACCACTTCCTTTCCTCAGGATATAACTGGTTAACTGAGCCTAAGGCACAGTTACCTCTTTGCCTTTATTAATTAAGCCACAAACAAAAGTACCTAATGTTTTCATATGGCTTGCTGCTAAGCCATGACTTCCCTCCCCATTATGATGCATTCTACCTTTGTTCCTACTTTCTTTCATTTGGCTGAGATGTAATCCATTGTTCTACTCAGGTGAAGTATTTTTTTAATTCTGTTAGCCAGTAGATTGTCTGTCTCTCCCAACTTTGTGCCATCTGCAAATGTGGTAGTATACCATTGGTGTCCTATCTAAGACATTAGTAAGATGATTAACATAGGAAATTTAGTGCTTTATTCTGGAGTTTTGTGAGTACAATATTCCTTTTGTATTCTAGGCCAGTAACCATATGAGAAAAGTAAATTAATCTTGCATGATTCGTTTGTGAGCTTCGTGACTCTTAATAAGTCTCTTTTCCCTTGGCTAGTGCTCTGAAACCAGTTAACTGTGCTTAGGAAATTGGTTTGGGATTGGCATGAAATGATCTATAGTTTGTAGCAACTACTTGCTTTCCAGTGCTATTAGAGTGTATTCTATGAAGGATCCACCTTTCTTGCTAATTCTTCAAAGATTTTAGAGAGAGGTTGAGCTGTACTATACACTGAAAAATAATTTGTCTGTTACAATAGAACTGAGCTTACTTAGAGTAATAAGGTGCTTTTATCTCCTTGATTGCTTTGGGATTCAGTTTCCTAATTCTACAATTTTTTATTCCCTTTCTGGCTATTAGCAAACCTAATTGGAGAAAATAATTGAGGAGCCTATTAAGCTGTAATATTGTGTACTTATTCACACAAATGCAGACCTGCTTTCTTTTTGTTGTTCTTATTCTAAGTATAAATCAAAGAAAATCTTTGTCTCTGTTTTTCAGTCTTAGTGCAATCTAAGGACCAACCTTTCTGGTATTTTCCTTATAGGGTTTTTCCAATTTTTCTATATGCCCATGCTATTCCTTCATTTTCCATGTGTTTGCCTTTAAAATGTTTGTATGATACATCACCACGGACATAGAATCAACCTTCAGACCATGTGAAATTCCAGAGGATGAATAACCTAATTTCTTGAATGCGTGAATTGCAAAAAATAAAATATTGAAGAATAGCATACTAATTGACAGAGATCAACTGATTATAATGTATGGACTCATTTGATTGAAATGAACTAACTGTAAAAAATTAAGGCAACCTGGGAAATCTGAATACAGACTACAGTAAATTATTAAGGCAGTCACTGTAGTGTATGCCTGTAATCCTAGCATCCTAGGCAGGAGGATGGCAAGTTCCAACCAATGCAGGCAATTTACCAACTTGACAAGACCCTGTTTTAAAATTTCAGAGCTAGAGGTACGGCTCAATGTAAAAGACCTGACTGGTTTCAGTCCCCTGTACTGGAAAAGCATTACATTTTTTAATGGTAAGATATATAAGAAAAATAATCCATATATTGTCCTACAGAATTACCACAGCAACATTTTGAGGCATGTAAAATTATAAAACTAGAGAAAATATATTACTGAACCCCAGTACCTTATTTGCAAAGGAAAAATTCTTATTAAAATACTCAGTGGATAGAAACTAGAGCAAGCAGTATCTGTTATTTTTTGTTCAGGCATGACCTTTCTTAGTATAACGTAGCTGTTGACTGTTATGTGAAAAATAAGTCATAAAAATCACACACACACACACACACACACACACACACACACACACAATACATGCATTCAAGAGGCTGAGACAGGACCATTGTTACAAGTTTGTTGCCAAACTGGGCTACATAGTAAGTTGAAGGTCAGTGTGTCTGAACTACGGAAGAAATACTTGTCTCTAAAAACATACATACAAACACTGGGGGGATAGCTCAGTAGAATAAACAGCTGCCTGGCAAACACAAGGTCCTGAGTTCAATCCCTGATACCACACACACACAAAAAAGACATACATATATACATACAACATGTAATGAATTAAAATATCTTGAAAAGCGCCTTTATATTCAAAAGCCAGTTAGAAGCCACACTACTTTTAATATTTTATCTGTAAATAATTTAGGGTTTATTTTTAGTGAAATACTAGTATTTGTTTAAGGGAGATTCTATTTTGAAACTGCTTCAGAAATTGCTTGTTTTTCATGTTTAAATTTAATAATACCAGTGATAGATACTGTCTTCAATTTTCAAAAACTATTGTAAAATGAAAACATTTATTGTGGTTTTTTATATATTGGTTTGGGCAGTAATTTTTATTTTTACCCCATGAACAACAAAAGACAATATTGTGTTACTCTAAAAAGAGTTTGAGGCTGGGGAGGTAGCTTAACAGTCTAAGCTCCAGTCTGAGCTCCTGCATGACAAGCACAATGACCTGGGTTCAGTCTCTGCTACCACATTGCATGCTGGCCACAGTACACACTGTGCTGCCCCAAAACTGTGCATGGTGGTGCATGGCTGTAATCCCTGCACTGGGGAGGCTGAGAAAGGAGGATCACTATGACTCTGAACTGCATAGTGAGACCCTATATGTTATGGTTTGTGTCTAGTTGTTTCTCCAAAGACTCATGCAATCATGGGGCAGGAACTTCTAGAGTTTGAGACTAACTCATGATCCATGGAGATTATGGGTTTTAGTACTGTTGGGATTATGGGTCTCAATACTGCTTGGATTATGGTTACATGTACCTTCCCCAGCCTCGGGCGGAAACCTGAATATGAATAAGAGAGGCAGAGAGACAGACTTTCAGTTGTTATTGTTGCTGTTTCACCACCATGACCTGCTGCTCTCTGTCATGTACCTCTGCCTTGGATCCAGCCTAGTATTGACTGAAAGTTCCAGTAACAAACTAAATAAACCTTTCCTTCCTTCATTCTGGGTGTCAGGTATTGGTCCCAGCAACAAGAGAAGAGTAACTAAGCCACTGTATGTATTAGTTACTTTTTGCTCGTTGCTGGAACAAATACCCAACACTCAAAATGAAGGAAGGAAAGGTTTATTTAGCTCACAGTTTGTGGAGGTTTCAGTCCATATTCGGCTGGCCCAAGGCTGAGTGGAACAGAGCAGAGAGCATCCAGTTCATGACGGCGGAACAGCAACAAAATGGTGGCAGAGGTAGCCAACCAACACGACAGCAGAGGAACAGCAACAGCTAGAGCTCCAGTCTATCTCTGTGTCTCTCTTTATATTACATTCAGGCTCTCCGCCTTAGCTCCCGCCCTAGGCTACACCC
>PVJA010026931.1:0-14467 GCA_004027025.1 Myocastor coypus | reverse complement strand
AAAAATCTGACTGATACGTGTTTTACTATTGAAAATGTCAAGAGCAGACCAGAACACTACACGGCTTCCCTCGGCCTCTGAGGGCATTTACATAACGCTGTCATCGCCTGCCATCCTAGTGTTTACCCTCCTGATTAAAGGGTAAAGCATTTAGTAAATCAAGCATAGATGGCCCCTTTGTGTATTAAGGAATGATGGGCTTACGGCTTAATAGCGACCCTTAGAACCTCTTGTGAGAGTCCATTCTCTAACACTGAGCTCACGCTGATAGCTCCTTAAAGCTGCATCCACTAGATGGCTGTGTTTCACTTCTTCAGTTTCAGAAAGTTCCCGTCTCTGCTCTACTACTGAAAACAATAACTGAAGACAGTCTGCTACACTCATCTCCCCTTCCTCTTTCCAACTAAACTCAGAAATCAGAGCTGAGGTTCAGAGCGAATTCCTAGGTGTCAAAGACATTTCCCATGTGACCCTGGAGTCCTCTCTGTCACTTCAGCCCCCTGCTGAAGCCTGTTCCCACTCTTCCTTCCCCAGCATACTCTCAGATGCACATGCACACATCTACAGTGTTTCTGAGAAGTCCCAGCCATTCAAAAAACATCATCCAACTCTGGGTATGTAATTCTCCAGGATAGCCCTTTCTCAGAGGTTAGAGTTTGGGAAGTATTTCCACCACATATGAAAACTTTTGAAAACACACGAAGCACTAACCAGGAAAGCATTCTGTGTGACAGGTCTCTTTTGAGCAGTCAGTAGCAACACTGTTTATTCAAAATCATTGTTAAATTATATTTTTTCTCCAATTATGTGGCTTTTTTTTTTCTTTTTTTAATGGGAACCAAACTCAGAACCTTGCACTTTCCAGGCAGGCACTTGTACTGCTGAGCTATATCTCTGGGCCCTCTCCATTTCAAATACACAATTTCCTATTCCTAATTCTCCATTTACAAACCATGTATCCTTTAATGTACATAGACAACAATTTACAAGCTTATTCACAAAGTAAACCAAATAATTTGAAATAAAAATAAGGCAAGAGTCAATAACTATGTCTACATTGTTTTTTGATGGTCAATTACTCCATGCAGTATTAATCAAAGTAAAGGAAATATCTCAGAATGCACTGGGGTGTGAGTCAATGGTACAGCACTTGCCCAGCATAACAAGACCCTGAATTCAATCCCTCACACCACAAACTCTTACTCAGAAAGTCTGATGGTATTTATTTTTTTCCTTTTTTTTTTAATGCATTTGGTAGAAGGTCTTACTATGCAGCTCAGACTGATAGTGATCCTCCTGTTTTCAACCTCCTTGGCACTGGGTTTACAGGCATGCACCACCACACCAGGTCTCTGTGGCTGTCATCAGCGCAGCATGTGGTGTGAGGGATCGAACCTCACTCAGTCCCTGCAGTTATCTAAGCAGGCACTTAGTCTGTTGTACTATCTCACTAGTTCTATGGGATTTATTTATAAGAACACAGATAGGCAGAGCCAGAAAGATAGCTCAGCAATCTAAGCCCCTGCCTGGCAAGCGCAAGGACTCAGGTTCAATTACGGGTACCGCATGCCACCAGCCATAGCTGCGCTGTGCCAGCTACAACAACCAGGCGTGATGATGCATGCCTGTAATCTCAGCACTGAGGAGGCTGAGACAGGACTATCATTATGAGCCAGAGCTGTGTAGTGAGACCCTTTTCTAAGTACGTAAATAAAATTAAATTAAAATTTAAAAATAAAAATAAAAATAAAAAAGAACACGTAGAGACCAGGTATGGTGGCATGCATCTGTAATTCCAGCGCATGGGAGGCTGAAAACAGGAGGATCACTACGAGTCCAATCTGTGTAGTAAGCCCCTGTAAACCCTGTACTAAATACATTTTTAAAAAATAAAAATAAAAACTATTTAAAAAAAACACATAGACAATGGTCCATCACAAAAGATGTGAGCACATTTTTCACACTGAGGATAGCACTGGGTAACACTATAATTATGCATGGAATACCTGTCATTTTTGTCTTTTAGATTTGTGCTGCTTCTAATGTAACTTCAGTTACTGCTATACTCTCTCTCAAATGATTGGTTTACAAGATAAAAAAAGATTTCATGATAAAAATGTCATGCAACAACTATTGTTAATTTGCTATTGTTATTTTGATAATATGTACCATATGTATTGTTTTATATTAAAAAGAGAGAGAAAAACTAAAGATGTGAGCACAAGAAGTTGGGGAAGAAAAAAACAAAATGCAACTTAGAACTTCTAATTCACATTTTATCGATAAATAGTAAAGATAACATCTGGGGGCTGGGGAGATAGCTCCGTGGCACAAGTGCCTGCCTGGCAAGTGCAAGGTCGTGAGTTTGAACCCCAGTCCCACCAAAAAAAAAAAAAAAAAAAGATAACATCTAATCTTTCTAAACCCCACTATACTAAGATCATTCCCATATTATTTCATTATTATTATATTATTCCACAGCATGTGGTACTGGGGATCGAACCGCGGTCCCTGATGCCGCCCAAGCTTTCCCAAGCAGGCACTTTAGACCACTGAGCCATCCCACCGGGCCCTGATGATTTCTTTTAAATACAATTTGAGATACAGACTTAAAAGCATGCTTTTTCCTAAATTGCCAGATAGTCAAAGTGATATGAAAATTGATTTATATATGATATATCATAAGGTTTAAGCTAATTTAATAAAAATTCCTTTGAGTGGAAAAAAAATATTAGGAGTCCAATTAATGGATGAGAGGCATGGCCAACCTTTTTATTTATTAATGAGGAGCTCCCAACAATCTCAATAGTCTCTTAGGAGACACCCTCAATATACAGGTCATTGGTTAAAAGAAAAGTTTTTCAAAATATTACAATAAAGTTTTCCCTTTAAAGATGATTTTGGTACAAAAAAGATTTAAAAACAAAGGTCTTCATATGAGTATGATAATTTACTGTTATTAATCTCATGGTATATTAAAAGTCTATTTATGATTCCAGATATATAGGTCTTTCAAAATGTAAAACAGATTGTTTACTGGGACAAAAGTTTCTCATTCAAAGCTGCCTTTTACAAAGTGTTATGCCAAAACCAAACAAGCATATTTAAAACATGTCACAAAATGTCATAAGAATGGCCTGCTACAATGTTGTATGTGATTTGATTTCTAATTTTTTGTGTAAAATTGTGTAATTGTTTTTGTTAACATTCTTTTTTTTTTTTTTAGAATTTTTAGGTTTTTTTTTTTTTTTTTTTTTTTTTTTTTTTTTTTTTTTTTTTTTTTTTTTTTTTTTTTTTTTTTTTTTCTTGTTTCATAACTTTTGTTCGTTTATTTATTTTTATGGCCAGCTCAGCCAGCCCTGAGGGCAGGGCTGGCACAGCATGTGGTGCTGGGGATCGAACCGCGGTCCTTGCAGCCGCCTAAGCTTTCCCAAGCAGGCGCTTTAGACCACTGAGCCATCCTGCCAGGCCCCGTTGTTAACATTCTATAGGGATTGAAATGCTAAAATGTCCATGGTTGTTGAAAAATAGTAGTTCCATTTTATGTCTAATACATGGTTCCAAGATAAATCCTGACATTTGGCTGAACTTGTCAAATAGCAAAAGTTATATTGGTCTTAACCATCCAGCAAAAAAGTATAGCCATTAGGTATAAAAGTAATGCCATACTAATATGTTAAGCTGTAAAATGCTCATTAATTAAAACAGAGGTAATGGTACCCTACAAGGGGTCACCTAGAAACATTTTATTTTATTCCGTATTCATCCTTAATTTTTAAATCTGGACACTAATGGGCACTCAGCAACCTATACAGGTCCATTATAGACTGGAGATGGCTGACCAACAGGAATGTGAAGAGGAAATATCTTCCCAGCTGACATACAATAATGCAGCCTAAAATCCTGTACTCCTGGTGAGATGGACGGGTTAGTCAGAGACAGGCAACAGGGGCCCACACATAGCGCTAATCACTGCCTAAGACAGGAACAGGGCCTCCTGCTGCCCTGCTTTTCTATGATGGGTAAGGTCTGAGTTGACCCCGTGTGAGGAGCACCCCGATCTAAGACAGGCACCGTCCCCACAGGAGATTGCCATACTCTATGCTGCTGCTAAAACTTTAAAGAAAAGTAGGACCTGTGGGAGCCCAAACTGCTGGCATCCATTTGGTAATGACATCATCATCTTGCGACAGCCTCATCTCACGATAGCCTCTAGTTAGGTTTCTATTTTCCTACACCCTGCCCATTTCCCATAAATCACATGCCCTAAGACCTCCCCTGGTTGCAAGGCAACTGCTGATGCAGTTTCCGTTTCCTCTGTTACCTTTACTTAAACCCTGCTCACTTCCTCAGTAAACGAGACTTGATCAGAATCCTGTCTTGTCTCCATTTCTCGTGTCTCTTGCCCCATCTTTGTCTTAATCCCCGCTCCTTCCCCAGGTGAGAATCCGTGTGCTGACCCGTGGGTCGGGTCAGTGCATGCCTTCACAATGCCTTTGATAAGCAAGGACTAGCGAAGCATGGGTTGCAATATACTTTACACTGCACCACTGGTCTGTGCATCATTTTTATGACCAAGGTATTTGCTACAGCTTTGTAGTGTATTTTGGCTTTCGTTTTTTTGTGTGTGTGCAGGGTCTCACTATGCAGGGTCATAGTGATCCTCCTGTTTGCTGTCTCCCAAGTGCTGGGATTACATGTGTGCGCCACCATACGTGGACTCCATCGCCAGCTCAGTGCACCCAAAGAGTGGTGCCGGCACAGCATGTGGAGCCAGGGATTGAACCCTGGCCCACCCTCTGCTTCCCTAAGCAAGCACTTAGTCCGCTGAGCTATACCTCCGGCCCTTGTAGTGTATTTTGATGCAATGCCCCCTGGTTTGTTGTTGTTCTTCAATACTGTGTTGGCTGATGGGCATCTAGGTTGTTTCCAAGATTTGGCTATGACAAACTGAGCTGCTATAAATATAAACAAGGGTACATATATATGCTGTGGTATGATGTTTTCAGTTCTTCTGGAAAAACATCCTTGAAGGGAATAGCTAGGTGGAACAGGACCTCAACCACACGCTGATCTCCACAGTGATTATACTAGTCTACACGTTCACCAATAGTAGCGGAGAGCTCCTGTTCCCCGTAGCAATTGTTGACTGCTTGACGACAGCTCCTTTCTGGGGTGAAATGGAATCTCAGTGTTGTTTTAATTTGTATTTCTCACACAGCCAATGATGTTGAACATTCCTTCATGTACTTATTTGCCATTTCTTCTTCTCAGAAGTGTATATTTATCTCAGATGCCCATTTTTGATTGGTTTGGGGGTCGTTTTTTTTTTAATCCTTTATATGTTCTAGACCAGTGGTACTCAACCTTTCTAATGCTGTGATCCCACAATAAAGTTCCTCATGTTGCTGTGACCACAAACCAAAAAATAATTTTGGTGGCTACTTCAAAACTAATTTTGAGCCAGACGTGGTGGCGCACGCCTGTAATCCCAGCACTTGGGAGGCTGAGGCAGGAGGATCAGTGTGAGTTCGAGACCAGCCTGGGCTACAAAAGTGAGCTCAAGTCAAGGCCAGCCTGAACTGCATAGTGAGACCCTGTCTCAAAAAGACAAAAAAAAAAAAAAAAAAAACTGTAATTTTGCTATAGCTATGATTTCCAATGGCTTTAGGTGACCCCTGTGTTTTGGTCATTTGACCCCCGCCAGGGTCGCAATCCACAGGTTGAGAACCGCTGTACAGAAGTCCTTTGTCTGAGAGACAATCAGCTGTAATTTTTTCTCCATTTGTAGTTTTCACTCTGTTGGTGATTTCTTTTTATGTGCAGAAACTTCACATGAGACCCCAGTTGTTGATTCTTCAAAGTATTTCCCATGCAGTTCTGTTTCTGTTCATGACCTCTCTACCCTCTGTGTTTTGAAGATTTGTGTCTATTTTCACCTCCAGTACATTCAGTGTTTCTGTCTTAATATTTAAGTCTTTGCTCCATTTTGGCTGTAGTTTAGTGCATGGTGATAAAAAAAGGTGTGGTATTGTTATACAATAGAGTATTATTTAGCTACAACAGAGATAAACTCAAAGCTTTTACAGGTAAATGGATGCAACTAGAGACATATTCATAAGTGAAATAAATCAGACGTACATGTGTAATCATCGTGTAGTCTCCCTACTGTAAGAACATGAAAGAATAAATAAGATCTGAAAGGTACAACTGATACTGTGAAAGAGGGAGAAGCTTCAAAGGGAAGGAACAACTGGGATGAGGGAAAGGAGAAAAGAAACAAACAAGGAAGGGAAAAAAGAACTGTGTATGTGTTCACACAGGACAGCCTGGATAGCCCTGCTGCCGATTTCTGTGGGTCTATGGAAAGAAGTGCTTAGTCCTTAAATATTTTCTCTTTTTAATTTTTTATAATTTTCTGACTAATTTTAGATGCTTATGTCTGGTAATCTAATCAAGTAGATTGTTTGATGGCAACAATATGCAGTATGGTAACCACTGATGAATTCCTATCATTTTGTTTAGTGAAATTCTGTCTCATTTCTAATGTTTTTAACTTTTTTTTACTCTCTTTAAAAAAGAAAAATATGACCTTCACTCCAAAAACAGAGAGGGATTACACTGGCTGCTCAACTTTTTTGTGATTTTATATAAATTTTAGGACATGCCAGGCATGGTGGCACATGCCTGTGATCCCAGCACTTGGGAGGCTGAGGCAGGAGGATTGGTGAGAGTTCAAGACCAGCATGGGCTACAAAACTGAGCTCAAGGCCAGCCTGAACTCTACAGCGAGACCCTGTCTCCAAAAGACAAAAATAAATTAATTAATTAATTATTTAATTATTTAATTTTAGGACTTTTTCCTAGTTCTATTTAGGATGTCACTGGTGTTTTTATAAGGACTGCATTGAATTTGTAGATTGTTTTGTTTCCTGATAATTGTATATACACTAAGCGACTTGAAATTAAAATCAAGTAATGGTTTAAGTAATCATGGTACATACACATGATAAAATACTATACAACAGTTAAATTGGGTGAAATAGCACTATTTTATTACCTTAGATAAATCTCAAGATACAATAAAAAAGACAAATTAGACAATCAATGCATGATATTCTATGCATATTCATAAAAGAGAAAAGGTGCTAAAAATGATAGATATAGTGCCTATGCAGGCTGATAAAAATTAAAAGAGCATCTTCAGAACAGTAGTGCTGTTTTGGGAGTATGGTGATAGTGAGATGGAGAAGTGATTCAGTCTTCAACAGTGTACCAGTTTATTATATGTTCTTAACTCCTAAGCAAGCATGACAAACACTGATGTAGCCCATGTGCGTCAGCACTGCTCATAATAATACCTGAGGGTTTTTCATATGTTCAGTTACTTAACGTTTTGGTTTTATAAACAGAATCCAAGTTGAAGTATAATAGATTGACCCGCCTCCCCTAAAATAAATTTAACTTTAAAATGTGTCACAGCACTGATTTTCCTAACCAATCAAAACTAATTGGGGATCATTTCCGTGGCAAAGTACAAGGGTGGAGATTAAAGCATATTAGGGACATTTGAAATTAAGGGATATTTTATTTTATCCACTAGAGGGAGCTATTGAATTTAAAATACTGTTTTAAAGCAAGGCTTTTTTTAGACATTTCTTTTTATTATTATTACTTTTAATAAGAAATGACAATGAGACAGTTTCAAAACACATTAGTAGTACATCCCTAATAATTAATACAATGTATATTGTTCTTGTAGTAGTTTTTCAGAGTACAGGATGCAGACATGCTAATTTTTTCTAATCATTATTTGTACAAAAATTTCTCATTGAATTAAGAGAAAGTAGTTGTATACATAGTATAATATTCCATAATCATAGTGGGTTACTGGAAGAACTGGCAATGTCAGAAGCTGTTAATTTAAGCCTTTTATAGCTTACTAATCTAGCTTTACTTTTTATGGCTTGTGGTTAAACTTTTCTGCGGGGTGGTTAAGGGCAAGTTAAAGCAGGGCCTGCATAGCAAAACATGTAACTTTTGTATCTCACAAAGTCAGTCAGATCCCCTCAGGATTTACCGTGAAACCATCTACAATGCTCTGTAGAACTCTTGTCAGTGTCAGCCATCTTGATGAGTCACTGCCATTGCTTGACAAGTTTGCTCTCTGTGAAAGCCTGAAAGAATGCTGTCTCTCTAGGTGACTCTCCTAGGCACACTATTCATCATTGTGGGCTTCTTTTTCAACTGACTTTTAGCATCACAGGAAACCATACTTCACTGTTTGAAAAATAAACTTTTCTTTCCCATCTTCCGGAAACATAGACCAAAATATATGATTTTAAATATACATATAAGCATTTCTCAGAATTGAAAAGAGTTTTCATTATGAAAAATCTTAAGTGTCAGAGCAAAACTGCTCTGGTTTTCTTGTTTATAAAAATGCATCACTACAGCTAGCTACAACCTTAATCTAGTATGAGATCGCTACATGAGAGCACTAGAATAAGCTCCTCCTTCCTCTCTAAATTCCTACAACCAGATCAGTTCTATATCAAAAATAGTTTGTTAATTGGTGTGATCTTTGTACTCACAGCCCTTGTAATTATAAACCCCTACCCTCAAGCCCCAGCAATTATACTTCCAGCCATTTACACACAGAACCACTGTACAGCTGCCTGGTATATGGGCCAACCCTTCCCCCTGGGGCAGCTGGGATGCTGGGAACCCTGCTAGGCAGGGGTTTGGCCACTGAGCTACATCCCCAGCCCAGGAAATCAAAGATGTAATTTCTAACTACACAAAATGTTTTTGGAGAAATAAAATCTCTATCTAGTAAGAAATTACTGAAACAGAGCAGGTAAACACCCATATGACAAGAAACTGAAAGAACAAGGCAAAAGGTAAATGCAAAGTTCAAGAATATAATATACATCAAGCAAGTGATTAGAGGGGAAAGGAAGATGATTTTTACTTTTTGCTTGTAAACTTCCTAGATTATGGACACTTTTACAATGAACAACACTTAATTTTATAAATTACTGAAAAGTTTTTCAGTTTGGAAGAAACAGGCAGCATCAATGCCACAGTCATTTTCTACGCTATTTGCTAACTGGACACCCATATACAGTTTTCAAAAACCTACAGACAAATGTCCCACCTTGTTCTTGATCATTTAAAACAAACTTCTTTTTCACATAACTGCCTGCAAGTGGTCCCCAGGTCACTGGACCGAGCTTGGACACAAGCATCCAGTACCTAAGAGCTGTCTTGTCACAGAGCCTCTACAGGCCTTTACCAGGCACAAGAGCATTCTTTGCTGCACCCCTCTCTCCTCCTCTCTCTGGTTCAAGGTGATGTTTTCAGTCCTCATCTCCCAAGCCTTTATAAGTGCCCTTTAAGGGCCACCAAGATAGCTCAGCAGACTAAGCACCTGCGTAGGGAAGGACAGGGACTGGGGTTCGCTCCCTGGTACCGCACACCACACCAGCCCTGCCTCCAGACACACTGAGCCAGCTATTGAGTCCCTCCAGGTGTGCTGGTGCAGCCCTGTGATCCCAGCGCTGGGGAGGTTGCAAGCAGGAGGATCACCATAAGTCCAGGCTGTGTAGTGAGACCTTATACAAAATATATAATTTTTAAATGCCCCTTTAGTTACTAACCTAATCACTACTATACCAAATTTAGTCAATAAATGAGAGAAAAAAGAAAACTGATTCCTTGAGCAAGCTATAAAATTTTGGAAATACAATGATAGTCATCTTGTGAATGCTTTTCTATATTTATAAATTGTAAACTGAAATGAACTAAAAAACAAGGTGTTATGGTTTATGTCTAGTTGTCCCCCCAAAGCCTCATGTAGTCATTGGGCGGGGACTTTTAGAGTTTGAGACTTGATCCATGATCCCTGGGATTATGGGTTTTAGTACTGATGGGATTATGGGTCAAAGTACTTCTGGGATTATGGGTGTAGCCTAAGGCAGAGGCTAAGGTGGAGAGCCTGAATGTAATATAAAGAGAGACAGAGAGACAGACTCGAGCTATAGCTGTTGCTCTGCTGCCGTGTTTGGTTGGCTGCCTCTGCCACCATTTTGCTGCTGTTCCACTGCCATGAACTGGATGCTCTCCGCATTGCTCCACTCAGCCTTGGGCCAGCTAAATATGGACTGAAACCTCCACGAACTGTGAGCTAAAACCTTTCCTTCCTTCATTTTGAGTGTCAGGTATTGTCCCAGCAATGAGTAAAAAGTAACTAAGACACAGGGGCATTGCACTTTAAAAATAAAGCTATACAAAAATAAAAAATAAAGCTATACAACTGTCTGTCCCACCTTTCCTACAAGAGAAAAGTTTGCGGCAAATATGAATTTTCAACATTCACACCCTGCAACTGTACAAGAAAAATAAAAACAGGGGCAGGGAAATAGCTCAGCAGAATAAGTGCTTGCCTGGAAAGTACAATGACCTGAGTTCAATCCTTAGTCCCACAAAAAAAAAAAAAAAAAAAGAAAGAAAGAAAGAAAGAAAAACAAATTTTAATCTTTCAATATAAAATATAAGGAAATAAATTTAAGCAAATATATTTTCAAGACCAACAAATACATTGTTTTAAATTTACAATGACTATATTTCAAAATTTCAAATAATGCTAACAACAAGCAGAATTTTTACATTCTATCAAAAGAAGGAACAGACTTTTAAAAAAAATGAAAACAGCAATTCTAAAAAGTAACTTTTAAGATAACTCAATAAAATTTGATATTAGTACTTGAAAATATGCTTCTATTTAGCACTCCAGCTGTTGGGAAAGAAAAGAATGTGACAAAATTTATTTTTCTTTTTAGAGCAGAATTCTAAAGCCCAGGTCAGAGAAATATACAAGATAGGGTTTCACTAAGAAGATTTGTTTTTAGCTTATTCTTGGGTAAGGAACTCCCTTAGAGAGCCACACTACGAGAATACTATATGATCCCAACACCTCATTATGCATGAAAACCTAAACCCCTCTGCAGCCAGAAGAGAAGAAATTGTACCCTGTCCCTCAAGTTGTTTCATAAAAGGCTTTTTAATGTGCTCAGGTGATGGTTTCCAGAGAAAAGTAGTTTATGTTAATATAAACGACAAGGAATCAAGAAACTAAGCTCTAATAATGCAAATAAAAAGCTGAAGGAACTATTTCTTAAAGGGGAAATAAATGTAATAGTAATCCAAGAAAAAAAACAAAGCTCTGATATTTCAGTTATCAAATACAATTGCACTTACATACAATCAAAAGCACCGAAATGAGATACTGGTGGTAGGAGCTGCGAACTCCTAGTCTCTATTAGTTTCTCATTCTCCTCCCCCACATCATCATTAAAACGCTGACAATAGAGTCTGGTATAACCAGCTTTTAGCTCCACCAGGAAGCCGAGCCAAAATCACGCCATCTGCACATGCATGTGTCTAAATCCTATTTACAAGTCTATGGCTCTGGCTGGTAACACTGCAGGTTTCAGAGTGCTTAGAAATGCTAGGCTTAGCCTCCTGATTGAAGCTTGTTTCCTCCCAAAGCCTTAGGACAGTGACTACTAACATCTCCAATACTGGCTGCTCCATGAAGACTGCAGTCTACCAGGTAGTTAACCAGTTTTTCTATGATCTCACTGCATTTTGTTCAAAGCTATACTACATAACTATGTACTTTCTGGTCTTATGTCTCTTCTGTTGAAAGATCTTCCAGGACAGAAACACACCTTAATCACTTTAACATCAGTGGTATCCTAACTCAGCATGCACAAAAAGACAATGGAGAGGGAGACAGAACTAAGCATACCAGGTACAGCCACTTAGGGTACTAATGGGCGGCTGGGAGTGGGTGACGTGTCCCAGAGGCACAGCACTCACCTAGTGTGCATGTGATCCTGGGTTTACTTCCAGTACCACTAATAAAAATAATAGTGATGGCACTGTCCTTCCAGAGGCTACAGCTGGAGAGATTGGGAAGAGAACCATAGCAGTCTGGGAAGAGGTCCTTGGGCTTACGTTCTGCACTTCTAGGCACTTGACAAGTACAGCCACGCCGCTCGTCACTGCCAGCTTCCACTCTTACACAGAATGAGGGCGCCTCCGTCCTCTGCATAGGGGGCCGATCTCCAACTTGCAGAGCTGCTCCTAATGCAAAGTTACTAGAAAATTTATCTTAAGTGGATAGTTTTCATTCTTGTCAGAATGTATGCCCTTGGGCCCGGCGGAATGGCTCAGTGGTCTAAAGCGCCTGCTTGGGAAAGCTTGGGCGGCTTCAGGGACTGCGGTTCAATCCCGGGCACCACATGCTGCGCCAGCCCTGCCCTCGGGGCGGGCTGAGCCAGCCATAAAAAATGAGTGAATAAACAAAGGTTCTGAAACAAGAAAATAAATAAATAAATAAATAAATAAATAAATAAATAAATAAATAGAAAGAATGTATGCCCTTGATATCAACATCAAGGCTAATTCAATGTGTTATTCTGTATAGGAAAAAGACCTTACTTTAACATAAACTAAAGAAGTAATAAAAATTTCAACTGGTTAGCTACTAGTTATTTTTCCTGCATGACATGCTCACCAATTTCCTCTAAAAGGTGCAATTGCTGCTATGAACAATTTGCGTTTCTCCTCTTTCTCCTTCAAAATACATAGACATAACATTCCAGGGAAGGGGCCCGGCGGGATGGCTCAGTGGTCTAAAGCACCTGCTTGGGAAAGCTTGGGCGGCTTCAGGGACCGCGGTTCGATCCCCGGCACCACATGCTGCGCCAGCCCTCGGGGTGGGCTGAGCCGGCCATAAAAATGAGTGAATAAACAAATAAAGGTTCTGAAACAAGAAAAAAATAAATAAATAAATTTAAAAAAAAAAAAAAATTCCAGGGAAATGCACAGATCTCGTCCAGAGACCACAGCCCTTTCCCACACCAACTGCCCCACCCATAATCAGAGGGAGCTGGCAGCTGCTGCATCCCATCTGGCCCCCCATCAAGGGTCAGACAGAATCAGCCATTCACAAAAGGGCTGTTTAAGCCTTGGCCATTCGATGTGCTTAGGGGGAAGAAAGATGAAAGATCATGAAGAATATGCACTTCTTAAAAAGAGCTCAAAAGCCATTTCTACACAGTTTGTAAGGATATTTAATATCCCAAAATCTTAGAATTCTATTTTTTTATCCTATTCAAGTCTGTTCTCAGTCTCACATCTTAAACTGAAAAAAATAGCTGGATGTGATAGCGCATGCCTGTAACCCTAGCACTTGGGAGGCTGAGACAGGAGGATTGCTGCAAGTCGGAGGCCAGTGTGGGCTACAAAGTGAGCTCAAGTGAGCTCAAAGTAAACTGCATAGCAAGACCTTATCTCAAAAAAAAAAAAAAAAATCAATCAATAAATCTGTGAATGTTGATCAAAAAACTCCATAATTACAGCAGTGGAAATCACCCATTTCTAGCAGTCAGTAATGATATCTATTTGTAACAGTCACCCTACTGTCCTGTAACTATAATGAAACATGGCCTTCCGAGATCCAAGATGGGGAATCATTTTCCCCTCAAGTGAATAATCCTACTATAATTTTATTTTTTTTTTTTTTGTCTTTTTGAGACAGGGTCTCGCTATGCAGTTCAGGCTGGTCCTGAGCTCACTTTTGTAGTCCAGGCTGGTCTCGAACTCGCACCAGTCCTCCTGCCTCAGCCTCCCGAGTGCTGGGATTACAGGTGTGCGCCACCACGCCCGGCCCTACTATAATTTTAATGGCACATAATTTTAACATCACAAAAATTACAAAGATATATTTAAGGCACTGAATTCTTTCTGAATACCTGTACTATAAACTGCAACTCTCTTCTTTCTACATCCCACTGCTCTGCTTGTAATCGAAGCTCTTCCAGCGCTGTCTCTCTGACATGCGACTCCAACCCAGTCTTCTCCAGCTGATGTTTTTCCAGCATTTCCTTTATACAAATAAAATCTTGTTTTACCACTGCATCAATAAAGGTTATCTTTCACCCCTCAACACCCACTGAAGCATACAAAAGAGGCTTCCTCTACCTGTAGACTATTAAAAGCTATTAGGATTCATGTTAAAATCTCAATGAAACAGTATTTTGCTTATCAGACCATAGGACACAAGGGCTATCACTTAAGCACTTTGATATGTACCTATGTATACATTCATACATTATCCAATTTTTTTAAAAATACTTAACTTCATCTTGTCTTTTTGATATGTACTGCTCCTGGTGCAAACTCAGTTACTATCATTCTCTCAAGAGTAGTACTTGAAAATAAGAGACTGGGCCAAATACCATATTCTTGACAGGCTACAATTTTGTATTTCCTTGAATTTCCAAATATCTGTGTCAAAATTGTGTAACTGCTTATATCACATTGTATGGAAAGTTATTAGAATATCAATGATGATCAGAAAATATGATTTCCAAGCTAAGTCAAAGATATTTGA
>PVJA010026930.1:0-29146 GCA_004027025.1 Myocastor coypus | reverse complement strand
ACCTGAGTTTTGCTTAGCAAACAATGAAGCCCAGTCACATATGGATGGCTTTCTTGTACTACAAGCCCCCAAATGGTGGCAAATTGGTCGCAGAGAGACAGGCTGTTGCCCCAGTGACCAGTAACTCAGACTCTACTTTGTCCCATCCCACAGATGTAGCAGAGTAGAAGGGAAACGTTTTTAAGTCACCTGTGGTTGATCGGACGGCCCCGGTAGGGTGTTGTCCTTCCCTTTCTGATATTGATCAAGTACTATTATGCTGGACAACATTGGGAGGAAACGTTCCCACACCTCTTTTGGCCAGCCCAGACCACCCTCCAACAGAGCAGTGCAGTTGCCTGACGCGGCACCCTCTCCAGGGCTCGCACGACCCATTACTATGGCTAGTGTCAGTCCCCCAATATGCAAGCCTAGGTCCTCCAGTGTTGGGAGCCTAGAAAGCTCTGGTTCTTCCAGCAAACCAATAGGAGGAGATTCTACACACAGACTCCCAGAAGTTACGGTGGAGCCAATCTGAATAAAGCAGTGGGCCACCTGAAAATCGTGACTTTTTCCTCTTAGGAATCAGATGAAGAATCCAGGCCTCATTTATCCCTTTCCTCTGAGGTCCCATAATCTCCTGGACCAGGAAATTTGGGGCACCACTGAGTTATAGATGTTGAAGTATAGGTTCTCTTATGCCCTGTATCCTCACTGGCCTAGAGGACCTAGGGCCAAATACTGGCTGTCTTTGTAACTCTTTTATTCTCTAATTTTTCATCTGCAGTCTTAAGTTGTTAATCCTCCAGAAGAGAAGCTTAGTGATACTATTACCCTATAACATAGGCCCTTGAGCTTAACATCACTGTCTTTCTGCATATCAAATGCCTTAGACTTAACATGAAACTGGTAATTTTCATTAGTCATTGATATTCTGATAAATCCCTTTAGAATATCTTAAAAATCAATTATACACTTTTACACAGACATTTAGATATCTAACCATATACAAATATTTTTTGTCTTTTTTAGACAGGGTCTCGCTATGCAGTTGAGGCTGGCCTTGAGCTCCCATTTGTAGCCCAGGCTGGTCTCAAACTGGCATCAATCCTTCTGCCTCAGCCTCCCGAGTCCTAGGATTACAGGGGTGAGCCACCACGCCTGGCCATATACAAAATTGTAGCAGGTCATTTCTACGGGCTTTCACAGAGAGCAAATTGGTCAGGCAGTGGCCATGACTCATCCAGATGGCTGACACTGACAAAAGATTTACAAAATGCTGTACATAGTTTCAGGATAAATCCTGAGGGAATTTGAATGACTGTGTCAGATACAAAAGTTACATTTTTTGTTACAAGGTCTTGCTTTAAGTTGGTCTTAGCCATCCAGCAGAAAAGTCTAACCATGAGGTATAACAAGTAAGGTCATATTAATATGCTGAGCTTTAAAAAGTTCAAGTCCAGACCTTCTGACATTGCCAGTTCTGCTGAGAAGCCACTACTGTTATGGACTATTGGACTATACATACAACTACTTTCTCTTAGTCCAATGGTAAGAACTATTTGTACTAATGTTGTTTAGAAAAGTGATCATGCCTGCATCTTATACTCTGAGCAACTACTATGAAGACGACAATATGTGTTGCATTCATCTGTCGTACTAATGTGTTTTGAAAGTATCTCATTGTTATGTCTTTCTTATTAAAATGGATAAAATTTAAAAACAGAAAAATAGGTAACCAACAGGAAAATAGGAAACCAGCAGGAAAATGGCATGTCAAACATAAATCAGTTACAACCATGAATGTAAATGCACTCAATTCCCAATTAAGAGAAAAAGAATGGCAGAGTAGATTATGAAACAAAATCCAACCATATGCTGTATACAAAAACACAAGTCATAAAAAAATTCATAGGTTGATGGCCGGCCAGAGAGCTCAGAGGATTAAAGCGGCAGGGGTTCAAGATGAAGGCACGCTGGGTTCATGGCATGCTCCGCTCCCAGCCCAACTCCCTGGGTTGCTCTGAGACTGCAACGTTTTTTTTTTTAGGGAAGGGTCTCCAGGATGTTCAGAGTCTCACTACTAGGTCAGACTTGTACTGAATAGCCTGTTTACAGCCTTCTTAGAGCTGGGATTACAGGCATGAGCCCCCATGCCCAGTCTCAATTGCTGTCTCAGCATGTCTCCCTGGGGAGGGGGGCTGTCACAGCAGTTTGCGGAACGAGTCCCAGGCCCTAGGCCTGCTTGCAAGTGCTTTAATCTGGTGAGTTATTTGGCTGGCCCTGAGACTGCAGCTGAGACTAGGCATGGTCGAACACGTCTGTAATTGCAGGGCTTGGGAGGCTGAAAATAGGAGGATCACTACAAGTCCTATTTATGGCGCAACATCCTATAGACCCTGTAATAGTTACATAAAAACAAGAAATTTGTAGGTTGAAAGTCAGAGTATCAAAAATGATGTTACATGCCCCAGGACCTCAGCAAAAAGCAGGGTTAGCAATCCTGTTGCAGATAATTTGAACTTCAAACCAAGAATGATTAGATGAAATAAAGTCATTATATACTGATTAGGGAAAAACCACAATCAGAAGAGATAACAGTCAGAAATATATATGCACCAGGGGCTGACCTGATAGCTCAGCACACTAAAGCACCTATTTAGGCAAAGTGCAGCAGTGGATGTTCAGTTCCTGGCATGCCATGCTGGCCCTGCCCTCAGGGCATGGTGAGACAGCGATTGAGCCTGGGCATGGGGTTGCACTCCTTTTACCCCAGTGTTTAGGGAGCTGAAAACAGGAGAATCACTAGAGTCCAATCTACATAGTGAGGGCATGTAGACCATGTAGACCCTGACCTAAATAAAGAAAAATAAAATAAAAAATGTGTGAATCAAATACTGGAGCACTCAACTGTATATAACAAATATTAATGAAAATGAAAAAAATCTAATATCCAAAACCACAATATATTTTTTAATATTTAAAAGTTTCTTTTAAAGAATAAAAATAGCATAAACCAAGATAGAAAAAGAGTAACAAGCAAGAGTACATATAATACAGAATTTCAAAACAAAAACAAAAATTTAACAATGGTTGTATTACACATTTCCATTATCAAATCTGTTTAGATTAATACATATAGGTATGCAAGATTGGTCAAATAATTAAACATTAACATTTTCAGTAAATCTTGACTTTTTTTAACTCTTCCAAATGCATTTTGTATTTAAGTCACTCTTCTAAAAAAATATTAAAGGGGTTGAGGATGTAGAAAAATCAAGGTCCTGAGTTTGATTCCTGGCGCCCCCCAACATTTATTTATGTATTTATTCATTCATTCATTCATTCATTCATTCATTCATTCTTCTTTTGAGTTCTTACACTAGGGAGACTCTACAATATTTGCATATATAGGTCTGGTCAAAACCATAATCTAAATAGGAGACTTTAACATCCTCTTATCCAAAAAAGATAGTTCAAGTCGACAAAAAAATCGCAAAGAGGGAGCAGAATTGAACCAGATCTTTGAAGAAATGGTCCTGGTGGACATATGCACAGTGTTCCACCCAACAACATCTGAACATACATTCTTTTTCAGCTGCACATGGGACATTTTATAGGATAGACCACATAGTAGTCCACAGGTCATGCTTAAGTAGATACAAGAAAACAGAATTTGTCCCATTCATATTATCTGACCATAATGCAATAAAACTGGTAATAAATGACAAAAGAAATCATGAAAAAAATATAAACACATGGAAACTAAATCATACCCTCCTCTTCAACCAATAGGTTACAGATGAAATTAAACAAGAAATTAGGCAATATCTATAATCCTATGAAAATTCAAGCGCAAGTCACATGAATTTGTGGGATGCAAGAAAATAAGTCCTTAGAGGGAAATTTGTAGTGATGAACTCACACATTAGGAAAACATTGGGAGCAAATAAATGCCCTAATGCTGCACATCAAGCTGGAAAAGAACAAACCAAGCCCAAGGTAGGAGGAAATTATAAAGATTAGAGCAAAAACTAATGCAATTTTCTTTTGCAAAGAAAACAAGAGAAAGAATTAATGACTCCAAAAGCTGGTTCTTTGAAAGATTTTTTAAAAAATTAGCTAACCTCATCAAAATGAGGAGAGAAAAGCTCAAATTCAAGCAATAAGGAATTAAAATGATAAAATTACTACAGACCTTATGGATATTCAGAAGATCATCGATAGCTACATTGAAAATGTTTATTCTCACAGAACTGAAGACATGGAAGGAACTGACAGATTCCTACATAGGTACAGATTGCAAAAAGTGAATCAAAAAGATATAAGAACTTGAATAACCCAATATCTGCCAATGAAATTGAAAAACAAAAAACAAAACAAAAAAAAATCTTGCCAAAATGGAAAGACCAGGTACTGATGGATTCACAGCTGATTTTTACAAGAAATTCAGAGAAAACATAATCTAAATACTTCTCAAACTCCTCAATGAAATTAAAAAGGAAACAATACTCTCAAAATCATTCCTGTAAGCAAGTAGTTTACTGATATCAAAACAAGAGAATGATTGGAATAAAAAAGAGAACTACAGGCTAATCCCCATCATAAACATAGATGCAAATCTCCTCAATAAAACCCAAGCTATGGGATCTTCCCAATTTCCAGCCCTCAATCCTCTCCATGTTTAGAGCTAGTAAACTTCCCCTAAACCTAGTTCTCCCTCTCTGCTCCTCCACCACCATCACTGTTCCCTCTAAAATCTGTTCATTCTTTGTGAAGATTTGTCTGCATGATGTCAAAAAATAGCTGAAAAAGCACTCACTTTACAAATCAAAAAACAAGCACAGAGAATCACTTAACTCCTTCACAAGAGACTCCAGGGCCAGCATGTGTGTGGGAACATTCACCTGCATGCTGTGACCAGAACTTCCCCATCCAAACCCCAGGCCCAGTGTGAGTGCGGGACCTTCAGCCTGCTCCACATGCTCACACCCGGGATTCCTCCCCATCCAGACCCTAGGCCTGGCAGTGTGTATGGGAACTTTCACCTGCTCATGAACAGATTGTCCCCATGCGTACCCCAGGCCTGGCACCTCATGTGGAACCCTGCAGCAAAGCTCCCTGCAGAGAAGCTGGGGGCCAGACCCACCCAGCTAATCCAGGAGCTGACCATATTGCCAGAGGAGCACAGTGTGTTCACTTCTATGGGCTGTAGCAGAAAGATGAGCACAGTAGCCAGAACCAGCTAGGCACATCTGGACAAGTTCAGATGGACAAGTGTGAGACACATTGCTGGACCCAGTATTGTTAAAAACTAGTAAAAGAAAAAATAGTAAAGTTTGAACTTTAAAGTAATATTTGTGATATTTCTCAATGAATTCTATTATTGTAGTTTAGCTGATATCTTCTGGATTAAATGGGCTACAACTCGGTTAACATGAAATGTCTAAATACCTATGTATTTTACCAAATTAATACTGTAATTAAGTCAAAGTATTAATTACATTGGACATGTGGCAAAACTTTTAACATTGTTGTTGAAATGTGTCCTTCTCCCATGGCTAAAGATAGAGTTTGAATGAGTTAAGAAACATTGAAGAGGCATTGCTATCAGAGCCATTTCAGACATCCATGTAATAGAATCAGTAATTTAAGTGCAGTTTACAAAGTGAGATATATTTTCACCAAATGAATGTGTGTATGTATGTATTCATCTGTATAGATATCAATACTGTCTTGAATATCTTATTATTGTTCATTGTGCACATATGTAAGATAGATGTGTACCTCACTGAAACAGATTATATGATATGTATGAATCTGTGCAGTTATATGATACTGGCATAAGTACGAAATCTTTCCTTAATGAGAAGCAGGTGTGGTTAGACTTTATTAAGTGATGAATGAACTCAGAAATTTAATACTTCATACTTTTTTTGGTAGCAGGGATTGAATTCAGGACATTTCGCTTGTCGGGTAAGCATTTATTCCACTGAGCTGTCTCTGCAACCCTGTTATTTTATAATGTTCTGTCTAGTCATGTAAAATCCATTACTGAAAACCTGCCTACTGGGGCCAGCAAGATAGCTCAGTGATCGAAAGCACCTGCTTGGGGAAGCTTAGGCTGACACGGGGGACCATGGCTCCATCCTCAGCACCACATGCTCTGGCAAACCCCCTCAGGGTGGGCTGAACTGGCCTAAAGAAAGGGACAAAGAAGAAAGCCTGCATATTTAAAACAGATTTAAGGATTTTCTCGTATTTCCTAATACTATTACGTGAAAAAAAAATTTTAATTTTCCATTTTCTATTCATTTTCTTGAGAAAGATAAAATACAAATCAAATAATTTCAAACACGTTACAATAATAAACACACTGCATGTTGTTGTCCATGGTAGTTATGCACAGGATACATTTGTGTGAACAATATAAGTGCCAACACCTATCTTCTTAATGAGCTAAGAAAAAGTAGCCAGAAATCTATAAGACTTTAAACATCTTAATCATAACAAATTGGCCCTTTATACTTCTGGAAAGTGAGCAACACATGATCCTAACTTGTCTAGTAACTAAAAGCTGACCTTACTCAGACAGGATGTTTATCTCAGGACCACTTTGAAACTATTGATCCAGTGAAATTCAATGGCATATGGACTCAGATCTGTAATTCTAGAGATGTTTGTCTCATTGGGTGATCCTAGGAAGGTGGCTTCATTGAATTTGTGCACTATTTGCTCATCATATGTAAAGTTGGTTTTCTGATAAGCAGATGTGATTGCTACCTGCCTAATTCAGAGATGTAGATGCACTGGAGCACATGCACCCAGGAGTGCATGTACCCTTCTGAGGCCACTCCTGTGCAGAACTCCATTGTGGTGCCAAATGTTGCCAAAGTGAGGACCGACTTTCTACTTGAAACCATGGCTGACCAGTGCAAGGTATGGTTTTTCAACTTCTACTGAAATATCATATTCAAAAATGTCTCTTGAAAGTAGAGAGTACTTGCATTTATTTGAACCAGTTTCTGTTGCCATTGAGAATCAGTAAAAATAGGATGGAAGTATATTCTTATCACCCCTTATGGAAAATAATGGAGCCTAGGAGGCTGAGTCAACAGCCATTTGTTTTGTCACAATTCTGGAGCTTGAGGGATCAGGGTTATGGTGCTGGCAGGATTGGGTCAGTTGCTTCTGAGGATGCTCCTTTTGGTTTCTAGAGAGCACCTTGTTCTTCCCATGGCCTTTGTCCTTAAGTGTATTAGGGGTGTTCCTTTGCACATCCAGCTTCCTTCTTAGACACAACTTAGATTGGATTAGAGCCACTCTAAGGCCTCAGTTTGCATGAGTGACCTCAGTGTAACTGATTTCAAGTCAGTCACCTTCTGTGATACATGGGTTGGAGGCTTCATCTGAATTTGGGGCAGGCATAACACAAGCCATTACATTCTACTCTATTTCTAACATTTGTATTTTAGGCTGTGCTGTTTGGATTTTTTTTAATGCAGGACCAGAGTTCAAATTCACAACCTTACTTGTGCCATGTACCTATCTCCCCAGCTCCTGCTGTGTTGTTAATAGGTGACCAAGAACAGCTAAAACAGTCAGAATCAAAGAATTAATGTCAAAGTAGGATCCTACGAGTCACATTGTCAAAAGTCTGACCTTTTGTTTTGCATGTGCCCTTCTGATGTCTCAGGTAGTGGCTTCATGGTACTGCTCATAGAAGCCAATTTGTATTGCAGTGTGAAAGGCTCACAGCACATTATTCATGGGATGTGCTTACAAAATCTCAACAGACCTTCCATAACCATAAAATATTCCCAATATCTTTCCCAGTACTTCTGTTATTCACTGCAATAGACTCATTGCTTGGATTGCGATGTATAATTGTACATTGTGGAGAAGCACGAAGTATACATAAGGTTCCAAAGTCTCAATACTGTTTAAAACATGAGCCTGGGAACATGGAAAATACCAAAGGCAAAGCAATACCATATATTTGCCTATCTGGACTTGATTTTGATCCTTAGTATATTTTTGTTATTTCAGCCTTAAAGCTACAGATTTTGGAATCCTTTTTCACAGATCTTGCTTAAATCCAAGTCTGTCTATTTGTCACTCTATCAACTCTCATTATGTCTGTCTGTCTGTCCGTCCGTCCATCCATCTCTCATCTGTCTTGTATATGTCCATCCCCTCTCTGTATCATAGCACTTTCTATGTGCTCCCTGCCCCCTGTGTGTAATCCACTCCTCCACGATATCACTCCAGGGTGTTGTCATGGAGGAATCTTGATCTTTCTCCTTTAAACTTGATTTTTCTTCTAGTCTAGCTTTCACATCTCTTCCCCTCTCCATTTCCTACATTGTCACTTTCATTTTTCATTTCATGACTTCTAATATGGGCTCTAGAGTAGCTCTCATGAGCAGCTGTAATAAAGAATATAATCTCAGACTCTTCACAGGTAAGATATTGAGGCCTAACAAATCATAGCACATCATATTGGAGGACAGAAAAACCTATCCATTTTACATATTTTTTGTTAGTTCATGTGGCTGTCTTTTTTTTTTCTTTTTATTGTCCCCAAATTGTACAAAGCTTTATTGTAATGAGGTAGAAATTCTAAACTCAATTCGAGATTCAAGCATTGGCAGATGTATCCTGTTTTTATTAGGGCATAAACATGTTATCAAAAAGATTCACCTTTTAAATTATAATTAGAAGGCAATTACTTAGAGGAATCAACAACTATACTGCATGGGAAATACTTGGAAGAATCCACAACTTCAATGTCATCCTTTGAAAAGGTTTGCACATAAAAAGAAATCACTCAAATATGGGCGTGGTGGTGCGCACCTGTCATCCCAGCTGCTGGAGGTGGGGTGGAAAACCGGAGAATCACTGAGCCTGGTCTCCATAGCAAAACTCTGCACATCTTGTACTTCACACATAAAAGGAAAAAACAATTAAAATATATTTGCATGTGGGCAAGAATTGAGGAAATAGAAAGTTTTGACAAATGAATCAAACTGATTTGTTAGACAATGGGACTATGAATGAGTTTTTCAGCATATTCAGTATTGATGAAATAGTTAAGACGTTTAAAAATGCTCAAGGAGGATATCTGGTATCTTTTTCATACTTCAGAGAAGCTTGACCACCTGTTGCAAACTTTCTTATTCTGAGTTGTTTGGTGTCACAGAATTTTACTTTCAAGAGATGAGGATAAAGGTTCCTGAGAATTTGAAATTAGTACTTCTCTGTAAGTGGAGAATGAGCGGAATGTTGAACATTTGGACACATGGTTGGAGGGGGTTCTGTTTGAGCTCAGGAACCTGTGCAGGATTTGTAGCAGATATGCTCATGTGATAAATACAGCACTGCCCAAGGACAGTACTTGCTCCTTGGGGATGGTCTTTCATCTTTGTAAAGAAAAATTCAGTGGCTCAGAGCACAGACCTGAGCCCGAGCACCCATTTGGAATACTGCTTTAAATTCTTGATAGTCTAGTGATCCTGTGCATCTGCTGGACTTCCCTGTCCTGAACTAAAGATAAACTCCTTTGAACATTAGAGGTAATGGTAGCACTTAGGTCACGATTGTAGTCAGTGTCAAATGAGTAAGCATAAACAGGTTAACATGCCAAATTTTTTATCATTATTGTGTTTGGTAATATTCTCATTCATCCTGATGTCTGTCCTTTGTCTCTAGTGTGCTTCTCTGTTTACTGAGTTCCTTCTTTCTAATTATACACAATTTCCCTTTTACCTCAGTTGTAATGTAAGCTGGGAAAATTGTGGGCAGGTAGTGGGCATATGGTTACATATCTGAGGATCAGTAAATTTTAATACATGTAAAAATTGTTCCATTGGTATAATAGTATTTCCTTGTAGGGAGAAGATTTCAATCTTCAGGTTTTCTAGTTCCTTGGATCATTGATCTGAAAATTATTCAGGAAGAGGATCATTTTAAAGTTTCATTCTGTACGTGAATCTCTGTATGTGATATATAAGTCGTCAAAATAAAAATCAAGTAATGTATATCAACCCCAACAAAAAAATGGTAGATTTGAAGGAAGAGTCTCATGCATTATTTCCTGATAGTAAATACCACATAGGACTGCTAGAAGCACAGTTTACACAAATGTAAAGATGTACTTTCATAGAAGGAATCTACTCAGTAACTGTCTGCTCAAACTTGGACTGATATCATTCTTGTTACTAATCATCATGGCCAAGGATCATCAAAATATCTAATGGAATGTTCCTCACTTTTGCTTATAAAAACTTGCCCTTACCTCTACCTCTGAGTTGGCCCATAATTTACAGGGCATACCTTCTCCAATCATGATGCTATCTATTGTCATTGTGATACTGTAGGAAATAAAGTTTTTTTTTGCTTTACTTGTAACCTCTTTGTGTTTCAACATCACAGATATGCCATTTTATAATATAGAAAGTCTAATCGATTGATTGCTGAATGATAAGTTAATACTGTTCAGACAGAGATCTTGATATCTCTGAAGATCCAGGAATAATGCTGTTCACAAATACAATGTCGTAAGAGGTAGTTTTTATTACTAGCTTTTATTCCTCCCAGTACTGAGGATCAAAGCCCAGGGTATTCTACCACTGAGCTACATTGCCAGTAATTTTTTATTTTTAAAGTTTGAGACAAATTCTTGCAACGTCACCCATGTGGAATAAGAACTTGCAACTTTCTTGTTGCAGCTACTTGCAGTGCTGGGATCATAGGGGCAGGCCATGAAGCCATAATTAGCAGTGCCCCACTGTAAAAGAATAGTTCAGTAACTAGGTCTCTCAAAATTTCTGATAAGTTGTGGCTCATTTTCATTAACTATCCAAGGAGGGAAAATTTCTTTTCTATACTTAGGACAGGATCTATAGGGTCTCACTATGTAGATCAAACTCAGTGATTTTCCTGTTTTCAGCCTCCCACGTGCTAGGATTAGCCAGGCGTGGTGGTGCACGCCTGTAATCCCAGCACTTGAGAGGCTAAGGCAGGAGGATCAATGGGAGTTTGAGACCAGCCTGGGCTACAAAAGTGAGCTCAAGACCAGCCTGAACTGCACAGTGAGACCCTGTCTCAAAAAGACAACAACAAAAAAAGTGCTAGGATTACAGGTGCTCGCCACCATGCCCAGTCGCACTTGCCATTTTAGTGTACCTCACAGGTGGGGTACGACATGCCAGGGATCAAATCCTGGCTACTATGCTCTGCCTAATAGGTTCTTTAGTCCACTGAGCTATCAGGCCAGCCCAAGAGGGTAAAATCAATATCCACCTCAGAGGTTTATTGTGTGGCTAAGTGGGATGGACATATGAAGCACCTAAAGTGGTGCTGGAACACTGCTGCTTTGTGTCTGAGCTATGATATTTCCACGTTGACCTTACTGTGTGTATGAGCTATGAACTACTGTTAGCACCCTGAGGCCTTTATCTGCAATGTAGGCAGAGAAATACTTGGATAATCACTGGAAAATTACTTAGTGCACTATATACAAACCAGAATTTATACTAGAATAATTGTTTATGGTATATAATGGAATATATAAAGACATAAAATTTGGTACACAGAACATGGACGCAGCAGTGCACACCAGTACTCTCTGCTACTTGGGAGGCTGAGGCAGGAGGATTCTAAGTTTCACACTGAGTTACATCACTGGTCCTTATTTATGAGACCCTAGGATGTACCTCAGTGTAAGTGGCAGAGTTCATGGCTAGGATGTTCAAGGTCCTGTGATTAAGCCCCAAGTATTGTGAAACAAAATGGTGACCCAAAGACTTACACTCAGCTGAGCTCAGTGTACAAGCTGTTTCAGGAAAAAGAAAGAAAAATGAGAGGGAAAGTGGGATAAGGTAAGAAATACAAGGAGAAAGGAAAATGGAGTTGCGAAGGGAAAAACAATGGAATATCTTCTACATTCAATATGAGTTGCTTTTATTGTTCATTGAGTTGAGATGGATTTACCCAGGGAGCCTCCTTAACTAGCTAAATTCACATTTATGTTAGGTCTTTATTCACGTTTATCCTCCACATTTTTTTTTTCTGTATTAGAAATCAAACTCCGAATGTAGGATTCACAGGTAGGTGCTTGTGCCACTGAGTTATATTCCCAGGCCATTCAAAATGATCCCAGCAGGATGACTCAGTGGTTTAAAGCACCTGCTTAGGAAAGCTTAGGCGGCTGCAGGGACTGCGGTTTGATCCCTGGCACCACATGCTGCACCAGCCCTGCCCTCAGGGCAGGCTGAGAGGGCCATAAAAAATAAATAAACAAACAAAGTTCTGAAACAAGAAAAAAAATTAAAAATTAAAAAAAATGATTCTTGATTACTAACATTTGTTAGCACATAGTGTCATTAGCCTTTTACTTATGTAAAATTCACTGTGAAAGTTTAGAGCCCACTTCCATATTAGTATGAACTTTGAAAATTCAGGAATGCTTAGTGAAGCATGGTTAGCATACAGTAAATTATACAGATCACAGACATGGCTGGGCACTGTGGTGCATGTGTATAATTCCAGATACTTGAAGGTTGACCAGGGTAATTATGAGTTTGAGGTCTTATAACCTAAGCATTTGTATATCAAAGTTAATTTTCCCACTAGAAATAATAGAAATTGAGATCATTGATTCCACAAGCCAGTATTACAATACTGTAATATAATGCAAAATAATAAAATAAAAAATAAAAATAAATTCACCTGCACTTACCTTTGAAAACTTTATGGCTGGTGTGCAGGAAAAAAAGGATGGTTATTGTGTAGAATGATTTTCACTTTCACTACCTGTTGGTAGTTATGCAGTTTATCTGTTGGCTCGGTAGAATTTTTTTTTAATAATTTATTTATTTTTTCTTGTTTCAGAACTTTTGTTTGTTTGCTTATTTATTTTTGTGGCTGGCTCAGCCTGCCCTCAGGGCAGAGCTGGTGCAGCATGTGGTGCCAGGGATCAAACCGCAGTCCCTGCAGCCGCCTAAGTTTTCCTAAGCAGGCGCTTTAGACCACTGAGCCATCCTGCCGGGCCCCTCAGTGGAATTGTTTTCTTTGGGGACAATTTTAACAAAGAACCTATCTAATGACACTTCTGCCTCCATGTTAGGATTTTGAAGAAATGTGACATTCCAATGCTGTTGATCAGGTTGACGGCTCACACTGCTACAGCCTTATTTGAGTGCTGTTTTTCTGTAAAATTTTGCAGCGTAACCCTAATCTTACATATCTCTGTAATCTCATTTGAAGTGAGGGATTCTTCCATCTTTTTCTCCTGTGTAGATGAGATCTCTATAACTGCTTGCTGTTGGGGGATGATCCCCCACAATCCTGTATTGAGAACTATGGCTCAGTGGTGATCATGTGACATTCAGCAGCACATACTATATTACTGTAAGACACTGCTTACTTAATGAGTTAAAATTTACAAGAAATATTTGCTTGTTTTGCAGAACAAGTTACTTGTAATCCAAGAGTTGTAATATATATTTACACAAATCTTATATATGTAGTTTGATGCATCAGAACATGTAGCTATGTGCGTACCACCCTAAACAAGAATTGAACACTTGCACCCCTTAGATGCCTGGTGCCCTTCAACCAATTACTACCCCCTGCCCAGGGAACCACTTCCTGGCTTGTCACAACCTGGCTATGGATGTTTTTCAATTTCAAACTCCTGGAATCAGCACGTTCTTGTGTGCTTAGAAAGAGGATGTCTTCTTTCATATATACATGGAATTGAATCTATAGGTACTATCTTACTGAACTGGATTCCAAGCTTTCTTGCCTGCATATAAATTCTGACTAAGGAGCTGAGGCAGACCTTGAACTTTTGCCCTCTTACCTGAGCTCTGGGATTATAAGGGTGTGACTCAGTGCCTGGCAAGACTGTTGAGAATTTATATACTAGGGTGTCTTGATCTTGTAGAAAGTTAGGATGTCAGCATGTAGTGTAGGTTTACAGCATTAGTGTTAAGGTTTCTCTTAGGTTTCGAGATAAGCTTAGGATGTTAGTGTTTGGGAGTAAGTATTATTGTTAAAGTGTTAGGTTTAGGTTGAGGTTTAGGCCTTGGGTTCGGGTTTGTGTTGGGGATGGCTTTACCATTCCAGTTTGGGTTCATGTTAGACTTCCGGTTAGGATCACGGTTTGTGTTAGGTTTCGTGTTAAGATGAGTGGGTTGCTGTTCGTGTGCTGGGCTTAGTGTTACAGTTTTATGGCCATGGTTAGGATTCTGGTGTAGGCTGTAAGAATAGCATCTTAGAGTTACGGTTGGTGTGTTAGCGGTAGGGTTAGTGGTATTGTTCAGGTTCGGGTTAGAGTGTTAGGCTTGTGTTTTTAGTGTTTGGTTTAGGGAATAGGGGCTATAGTTAGGTTTAGGCACAGGGTTTGGGTTCAGGATGGTGTTGGGTTGGGGTTTAGATGTAGGATTTGGTTCATGTTAGGCCTCAGGTTAGGGTTAGGGTTCAGGTTAGTGTTCGTCTTAAGGTTAGTGCATTAGTGTCAGTGTGTTGGGCTTAAGGTTAGGTTGTTAGGGTTATGGTTAGGTCTCATGTTACTGTTGTAGTTTTGGTGTTTTAAGGAGTAGGGTTAGTGTGTTATGGTTACTGTTAGGGTTATGGTCCATTTTAGGGTTTGGGGTCAGATTCGGTTTCTCCTTTCAGTTCGATTTGAGGAATATGGGATCAGGTTACTGCTTGTGTTTGCGTTTGCATTCGGTTGGGGCCTTAGAGTTAGGGTGTCAGCATGTAGATTGGGTTTACTGTATTAGTGTTAAGGTTTCCCTTAGGTTTCGAGATAGGCTTAGGATGTTAGCGTTTGGGAGTAAGTATTATTGTTAAAGTGTTAGGTTTAGGTTGAAGTTTAGGCTTTGGGTTCGGGTTTGTGTTGGGGGTGGGCTTAGCATTCAAGTTTGGGTTCACGTTAGACTTCGGGTTAGGATCACGGTTTGTGTTAGGTTTTTTGTTAAGATGAGTGGGTTACTGTTAGTGTGTTGGGCTTAGCGTTACAGTTTTATGGCCACGGTTAGGACTCTGGTTCAGGCTGTAAGGATAGCATCTTTGTGTTAGGGTTGGTGTGTTAGGGGTAGGTTTAGTGGTATTGTTCAGGTTAGGGTTATAGTGTTAGGCTTGTTGTTTTAGTGTTTGATTTAGGGTATAGGGGTTATACTTAGCTTTAGGCATAGTGTTTGGGTTCAGGATGGTGTTGGGTTGGGGTTTAGATGTAGGATTTGGTTCATGTTAGGCCTCAGGTTAGGGTTAGGGTTCAGGTTAGTGTTCGTCTTAAGGTTAGTGCATTAGTGTCATTGTGTTGGGGTTAGGGTTAGGTTGTTAGGGTTATGGTTAGGTCTCATGTTACTGTTGTAGTTTTGGTGTTTTAAGGAGTAGAGTTAGTGTGTTAAGGTTACCGTTAGGGTTACGGTCCCTTATAGGGTTTGGGGTCAGATTCTGTTTTTCCTTTAGTTCAATTGTGAAGAATGTGTGATCCGGTTACTGTTTGTGTTTGCGTTTGTGTTTGGCTGGGGCCTTGGAGTTAGGATGTCATCATGTAGGGTATGTTTACTGCATTAGTGTTAAGGTTTCTCTTAGATTTCGAGACAGGCTTAGGATGTTAGCGTTTGGGAGTATTATTGTTAAAGTATTTATTTTATTTATTTATTTATTTATTTTTTGTCTTTTTGAGAGAGGGTCTCGCTATGCAGTTGAGGCTGGTCCTGAGCTCACTTTTGTAGCCCAGGCTGGTCTCGAACTCGCACCAATCCTCCCGAGTGCTGGGATTACAGGCGTGTGCCACCACACCCAGCTATTATTGTTAAAGTATTAGGTTGCAGCTGAGGTTTAGGCTTTGGGTTCGGGTTTGTGTTGGGGATGGCTTTACTGTTAGAGTTTGGCTTCATGTTAGACTTTGGGTTAGGATCAGGGTTTGTGTTAGGTTTTTTATTAAGATGAGTGGGTTACTGTTAGTGTGTTTGGCTTAGAGTTACGGTTTTATGGCCACAGTTAGGATTCTGGTTCAGGCTGTAAGGATAGCATCTTAGTGTTTGGGTTGGTGTGTTAGGATTAGGGTTAGTGGTATTGTTCAAGTTAGGGTTAGAGTGTTAGGCTGGTTGTTTTAGTATTTAGTTTAGGGTGTAGGGGTTATATATAGCTTTAGGCATAGGGTTTGGGTTCAGGGCGGTGTTGGGTTGGGGTTTAGATGTAGGATTTGGGTTCATGTTAGGCCTCAGGTGAGGGTTAGGGTTCGGGTTAGTGTTCGTCTTAAGGTTAGTGCATTAGTGTCAGTGTGTTGGGGTTAAGTTTAGGTTGTTAGTGTTATGGTTAGGTCTCATGTTACTGTTGTAGCTTTGGTGTTTTAAGGAGTAGGGTTAGTGTGTTAGGGTTACCGTTAGGGTTGCGATACATTTTAGGGTTTGGCTTGAGATTAGTTTTCTCGTTTCAGTTTGATTGTGAGGAATGTGGGATCAGGTTACTGTTTATGTTTTTGTTTGCATTTGGCTGGGGCCTTAGAGTTAGGGTGTCAGCATGTAGGGTAGGTTTACTGCATTACTGTTAAGGTTTCTCTTAGTTTTTGAGGTAGGATTAGGAAGTTAGCGTTTGGGAGTATTATTGTTAAAGTGTTAGGTTTAGGTTGAGGTTTAGGCTTTGGGTTCGGGTTTGTGTTGGGGATGGCTTTACTGTTCAAGTTTGGCTTCATGTTAGACTTCGGGTTAGGATCAGCGTTTGTTTTAGGTTTTTTGTTAAGATGAGTGAGTTACTGTTAGTGTGTTGGGCTTAGTGTTACGGTTTTATGGCCACGGTTAGGATTGTGGTTCAAGCTGTAAGGATAGCATCTTAGTGTTAGGGTTGGTTTGTTAGGGGTAGGGTTAGTGGTATTTTTCAGGTTAGGGTTAGAGTGTTAGGCTTGTTTTAGTGTTTGGTTTAGGGTATAGGGATTATACTTAGCTTTAGGCATAGGTTTTTGATTCAGGATGGTGTTGGGTTGGGGTTTAGATGTAGGATTTGGGTTCATGTTAGGCTTCAGGTTAGGGTTGGGGTTCGGGTTAGTGTTCGTCTTAAGGTTAGTGCATTAGTGTCAGTGTGTTGGGGTTAAGGTTAGGTTGTTAGGGTTATGGTTAGGTCTCACGTTACTGTTGTAGTTTTGGTGTTTTAAGGAGTAGGGCTAATGTGTTATAGTTACCATTAGGGTTATGGTCCGTGTTAGGGTTTGGGTGCAGATTCAGTTTCTCCTTTCAGTTCGATTGTGAGGAATATGGGATCAGGTTACTGTTTGTGTTTGCGCTTGCATTCGGTTCGAGCCTTAGAGTTAGGCTTTCAACATGTAGGGTAGGTTTCCTGTATTAGGGTTAAGTTTTTTCTTAAGTTTGGAGACAGGATTTTCAGTTAGCGTTTGGGAGTATGTATTATTTTTAAAGTGTTAGGGTTAATTTTAAGTTTAGGCTTTGGGTTTGGGTTGGTGTTGGGGATGGTTTTAGTGTTGGAGTTTGGGTTCATGTTAGACTTTGGGTTACGATCAGGGTTTGTGTTAGGTTTTGTGTTAAGATGAGTTTGTTACTATTAGTGTGTTGGACCTAGTGTTACAGTTTTATGGACACGGTTAGGATTCTGGTTCAAGATGTAAGGATAGCATCATAGCGTTAGGGTTGGTGTGTTAGGGGTAGGGTTAGTGGTATTTTTCAGGGTAGAGTTAGAGTTTTAGGCTTATTGTTTTAGTGGTTTTTTAGGGTAGAAGGGTAATACTTAGCTCTAGGCATAGGGTTTGGGTTCAGGATGGTGTTGGGTTGGGGTTTAGATGTAGGATTTGGGTTCATGTTAGGCTTCAGGTTAGGGTTATGGTTCGGGTTAGTGTTCGTCTTAAGGTTAGTGCATTAGTGTAAGTGTGTTGGCGTTAAGGTTGGGTTGTTAGGGTTATGGATAGGTCTCACGTTACTGTTGTAGTTTTGGTGTTTTAAGGAGTAGGGTTAGTGTGTTAGGGTGAACGTTATGCTTACTGTCAGTTGTAGGGTTTGGGTTTAGTTTCAGTTTCTCCCTTCACCTCTATTGTGAGGAATATGGGATCAGGTTCTTGCTTTTGTTTGCGTTTGCCTTCGGTCGGGGCCTTAGAATTAGGGTGTCAGCATGTAGTGTAGGTTTCCTGTATTAGGGTTAAGGTTTCTCTTAGGTTTTGAGAGAGGATTAGTGAGTTAGCTTTTGGGAGTATTATTGTTAAAGTGTTAGGTTTTGGTTGAGGTTGAGGCTTTGGGTTCGGGTTGGTGTTGGGGATGGGTTTAACATTCAAGTTTGGGTTGATGTAAGACTTCGTGTTAGGATCAGGGTTTCTGTTAGCTTTTCTGTTGAAATTAGTGTGTTACTGTCAGTGTGTTTTGCTTTTGTTACCATTTCAGGACCACGGTTAGGATTCTGTTTCGGGCTTTAAGGATATCATCTTAGTATTAGGGTTGGTGTGTTAGGGGTAGGGTTAGTGGTATTGTTTATATTATGGTTAGCGTGTTAGGCTTGTTGTTTTTGTGTTTGCTTTAGGGTATAGTGGTTATACTTAGCTTTAGGCATAAGATTTGGGTTCTGGATGGTGTTGGGTTGGGGTCTAGATGTTTGATTTAGATTAATGTTAGGCTTCAGGTTGGGGTTACGGTTGGGGTTAGTGTTGGTCTTAAAGTTAGTGGATTAGTGTCAGTGTGTTGAGGTTAAGGTTAGGTTGTTAGGGTTATGGTTAAGTCTCACGTTACTGTTGTAGTTTTGATGTTTTAAGGAGTAGGGTTAGTATGTTATGGTTACCGTTAGGGTTATTGTCCGTTTTGGAGTTTGGGTTCAGATTCGGTTTCTCCTTTTAGTTCGATTGTGAGGAATATGGGATCAGGTTACTGTTTGTGTTTGCGTTTGCATTCAGTTGGGGCCTTAGAATTAGGGCGTCATCATGTAGTGTAGATTTATTGTATTAGTGTTAAGGTTTCTCTTAGGTTTCGAGATAGGACTATCTAGTCTAAAATGAATATCGTTTCCAAGCTGGTACAATGATAATCTGCATAAATAAATATAGTTTTTGAGTGTATATTTTAGCAGATATCCAATACATAGGTTTACTTTGTTGGAAAATATGAAGAAGAAAGCAGAACATAGTTTATTAAATATAATATTGTCGTAGTCACTTTCTTGTCATTGAGACACAATACCCAACATCCACAGTGGAAGGAGGAAAGCTGCATAGAGGTTTGTAAAGGGTGAAGTCCATGATCGGCTGATTCAGGCCAGACAGGCTGGCAGAAGGGCAGATTGACCAAGAAGCAGAGAATGAAGCATGGTGCTCTGTGGAGATGAACCCTTCCAGGCCACAGCCCCAGTGCCTCTTTGGGCCAAACCCTATCTCCTGACAGCAAGTCAGCTCTAGGCCCTATAATCCAGTCACCTTCTAAAAGTTCCACCTCTGAATGTGTGAGGTTCTTGGGTAACATTAGATGTACCCATAACAATGATTACATCCTCAGTTTGCTAAAAGCAAGGCTTACACACAAATCATTTCAATCATATTAAAAACCTTTGATGGAGAAAGATAAAACAAACAAAAAAGCAGAACCCTGTTATAGTTTATTTTTCCTGGAAATACACTAGCAAATAAATATCAACGATACATGAAGAAGGTCGATAACCATTAAATGTTTTTGCTTACCAAAAGTTATTTTTGCAGGAATGAGAGGTCCAAAACAATAAACTAAGGAAATACCAGACATTAATTTGACATCAAATTTTCATGTTATATATATTAGAATGTGTTCTTTTCTCTGTAATTTTAAGACATGATCCAAAGCTCTTTCTCCCTTCCCAGAGTATTTCTAGTAGTTCTTTAAGAGGTTGCATTTAGTTACTAATACCTAAGAATATCTTTGTGTGAGGGGGCCCAGCAGGATGGTTCAGTGGTCTAAAGCACCGCTTAGGAAAGCTTAGGCGGCTGCAGGGACCACGGTTTTATCCCTGGCACCACATGCTGCACCAGCCCTGCCCTCAGGGCAGACTGAGCCAGCCATAAAAATAAATAATAAATAATCAAACAAAAGTTCTGAAACAAGAAAAGAAAATCTTTGTGTTAAATATTGAAAATAGTCAATTCAGCAGATACCATGTGATAGAAAGCAACTTTATTATTTTTTCTTTTGTATTACTTTTAATAACATTGAGAGTTTCAAAATACATTAATAGAACAGCCACAATAATTAATACAATGCATATTGTCCTCATAGTAGTTGTTCAGAGTATAAGATACAGACATGATTGATAGCTTTTCCAGACACTGTTGGTACAAATATTTCTTCTCCTTGAGCTAAAAGAAAGTAGTTGCATACATAGTCCAATATTCCATAATAGTAGTGGGTTATTGGTAGAACTGGCAATGTCAGATGCTGTTGACTTGAGCCTGCTACAGCTCAGCATACTAATCTTGCTTTACTTTTTATGCCTCATGGTTAAACTTTTCTGCTGGGTGGTTAAGTCCCAAGTTAAAGCAAGACCTATGTAACAAAACATGTAACTTTTGTATGTGATAAGGTCAGTCAAATCCCCTTAGGATTTACCTCGAAGCCATGTGCAGCATTTTATAGAGCTTTCGTCAGCGTCAGCCATCTGGATGAGGCACGACCATTGTTTGACCAGTTTGCTCTCTGTGAAAGCCTGAGAGAATGTTTTCTTTCTAGGTGACTCTCCTTAAGCCCCTATACATCTTCAATCCCTTTCCTCTATAGCCCTATAATGTCCATGGACAGAAAATTTGGGACACCACTGAGGTATAGGATGTTACAGTACAGGTTCTCTTATGTCCAGAGATAACTTTATTTTTTATATCATCATCTGCTCTGGTTAAGAGTTCTTAGGAAAGGTGATGGAGTTTTTGTTTGTTTCATAGATAATAATGTGGTATATTTATAGAACAACTAATAATGAAGTTCACAGAAAGCAGGACGCTAACTTCTGTAGTGGACCGGATTGTAAATACTTTTAGGGTAGACCCATACAGTCTTTGTTGCAACTATTTAATTTTGCTGTTGTAATAATTGCTTTACATTATGTAAAAAGTAGATGTGGATAGATTCAGCCTGTGGATGTTAGTAAACCCCTACAAACACTTTTGTTTTATTTGTTTATTTATTTTTATGGCTGGCTCAGCCTACCCTGAGGGCAGGGCTGGCGCAGCATGTGGTGCCAGGGATCAAACTGCAGTCCCTGCAGCTGCCTAAGCTTTCCTGAGGAGGCGCTTTAGACCACTGAACCATTCTGCCAGGACCCACACTGTTGTTTTAAACTGCAAACATTTTTAAAACCTAAAATAAAATGTGCATAAACTTAATCACATTTTAGATGTATTTATGCATTCAACTTATATTTATTTAACACTGGGCCAATGAACTTGTATGTGAGGAACTCTTGCCAGGCACTAGCCATGGAATAGTGAAAAAGGGAAAGCCGACTACTCCCCCACACCCTCCCCCCAGTTCACAGTGCAATGGGGAAAACAGACGCTGACCAGTTACTTAAATATTTAGAAGAATGGTGACAGAATATGTTCCCAATAAGAAGTTCTGTGCTGAAGAATTTTGTAAAGTGAATTATTCTTCTGTGTGGCCAATAATCACTCCTTGTGATTTCCACCAGAAGCAAACTATTTAAAAATAAAGCACATTACATAAAGTTTTGGGGTGTGTGTGTGTGTGTGTGTGTGTGTGTGTGTGTGTGCAGGTTTTCACTATGCAGCTCAGACTCATAGTGATCCTTCTGATTTCTGCCTCCCTAGTGCTTGGATTATAGGCATGTGCCACCACACCCTGGCTCCATACCCAGCTCAGTGCAACCAGGGTTGGGGCCTGTGCCACATGTGGTGCCAGGAATCAAACCCTGGCCCCTGCACTTACCTTAGCAAGCACTTAGTCTGCTGAGCTATACCACCGGCTCTTTAAGGCACATTTGTAATGATACTCATTCAAAGTAATATGGATAAATAGAATTATAGCAAAATTCAGTTTTAACATATATATTTGAAAGATCTAGGAATAAAATTTTGTATATGATTTATTAAAAATAAATTAACATGGGCCTGGCAGGATGGCTCAGTGGTCTAAAGCGCCTGCTTAGGAAAGCTTGGGTGGCTGGAGGGACTGTGGTTCGGTTCCCGGCACCATATGCTGTGCCAGCCCTGCCCTCAGGCCAGGCTGAGCCAGCCATAAAAATAAAATAAATAAACAAACAAAAGTTCTGAAACAAGACAAAAATAAAAATAATTTAAAATAAATAAATAAATAAATCAGTAGGCCACTGAGGTAGCTCAGGGGTCTCAAGTGCCTAGTTAGGCAAGCTTAGGCAACTGCACTGGGACCATGATTTTGTTCCCTGGCACCACATGCTGTATCAGCCCCACCCCCAGATTAGGCTGTGCTTGTCACAAAAATAAATAATAAAAATAAATTAGCATATGTATTATTAAAATTATGTAAATAGTCAAATGTTTGCCCTTTGAAATATGATTGCTATTTAATTTCATTTTCTCAGCTTAGTGTCAGCTATTCATGTACATTTATTTTTGTTCCGCAGAAGTCTGTTATCATCTGAAGGGATAGTGCATCTCCACCCAGAAACTAAGGTATGAAATCACATTTTCTGTGCATGCAATTTCATTCTGTAGAACTGAAGCTTTCCTTTAGACTTTTCTTAGAAGGTGTCGTGATGCAGTAGAACTGGAATATAAACTCAAATACTATGACAAGCATTTGCATATTTCTCATAAAGTGAATTGAGGCATTTTTGTCTCATAATTTCACTGAACAATTGGGAATATAATGGAAAGTTCTAAGTGAAATAAGATTGTAACCTTATACTTTTCAGTTTTCTTCTACATTGGAGAGAAAGAAAAATATGAAAGAGAAATATGCTCATATCCAAAGAAAGAAGGAGAAAGAAGAAGAAGAAGAAGAAGAAGAAGAAGAAGAAGAAGAAGGAGAAGAAGAAGGAGAAGAAAAAGAAAGAAAGAAAGAAAGAAAGAAAGAAAGAAAGAAAGAAAGAAAGAAAGAAAGAATTTTAAGGCTCATTCAGCCATTTAAATGTTCATAGAAAGGTGGTCATCCTTTCAGGATCTCGCATTTCAGGATTTATAAGTTCCCCACCCGTGAAGATTTGGGCCAGGGGAACTGTGTAGGTGTAGGTGAAGGCCAGAAAAGGCTGGGCTAGGACATAGTTGGTAATTGAGGAGAATTAAACTCTGCAGGTGAGAATATCCAGATGTATTCCACTAACTAGCAGAACATGCTCAAAGCTTTGGAACTCATTTTCCTTCTTAAATTTCTTAGCTTGGGTGATACAGAGGTTGGTCACAGGTACACAATTTGAGGTTCTTAAAAATACAACTGAGGGGCCTGGCAGGATGGCTCAGTGGTCTAAAGCGCCTGCTTAGGAAAGCTTAGGCGGCTGCAGGGACTGTGGTTCGATCCCAGGCACTATGTGCTGCACCAGCCCTGCCCTCAGGGCAGGCTGAGCTGGCCATAAAAATAAATAAATAAACAAACAAAAGTTCTGAAACAAGAAAAAAAACTGAATTACAGTGAAAATAACAATCTTATTTGTAGCAGAATGGCTGTTCCATGTATTATGAAATTGCTTTCTTTGGCAAATAATTAAATTTAGTTTCAATTCTTCTCTTGTAACTGAAGAACAAAACCACTGGTCCTATAAGCAAAGTACAAAACAAGCTGCCGTCTGCACATAAAGGAAGGAAAACAAACTCAAGGTATAATACAGTTTTAAAGTATTACTTTAAGTTTTAGTTTTGTAGTTCACAACACCATAATTTTTTATTAAGCTTTTTTTGTTTCTCCTGACATTTATATACCCAAAATATATAGTTACACCATATGTATGTTCACACAATCAGTGATGTAAATAAAGCGTTTTCTACTCAGAAAGATTTTGTAGCAGTTGATGGAAATGTTGTATTATTCTCTCTTTTTTTTAAAGAATTTTTTAAAATTTTTTATTTTGCTTTTTTTTCTTGTTTCAGAACTTTTGTTTGTTTGTTTGTTTTTATGGCTGGCTCAGCCTGCCCCGAGGTCAGGGATGGCGTAGCATGTGCTGCCGGGGATCGAACCGTGGTCCCTGCAGCCACCCAAGCTTTCCTAAGCAGGCCCTTTAGACCACTGAGCCATCCTGCTGGGCCCTGTATTTTTCTCTTAAGTGAGCTTAGCATTTCAACATGCTTCAATGTCATTTTAGTGATATTTTCTGAGAACAGAGACTTGAATTTATGTTTTGTTGGCTGTCTATTCAGTCTTATAGTCTATGAGAGTATCAATTATATGTTTTGTCATACATTTAAAATTTTTATTAATTCTGATATGCTTTGACATTTGGACAAAATCCATATTTTCTTCATACTTATTTTTGTTTATATACATGTTTAATTTTTATTTCTCAGTGTTACACTGAAATATCGCAGTGTACAAACTGCCAGTGATGTTGGCATTCCAGAGGATTTCTCAGACTTTTCTCTTGCCAAAACAATTAGCAAAATTGAAGGGCACCTGCAGAAAGAAAGCTTACCTGAACATTCAGATGACGAGATTTTCCCTGGTGTTAGTAAATATATTGGAACAAGTAGGTTTGCTTTTGATTATCATTTTCGCTTTTCTCACAATTATTTGGAATGAGAGATCTTTGACAATTGCTTCTTAGACATGGTGTGTTACATTTGTTTAATGAATAAACTAGTGGGACATGGAATGAGTATGGGATTAAAGGTCAAATTGTTCGTGTGTCACTAATGGCTGAAGAGGGGTGGCGTGCAAGTGCAGGTTCACTGAACCTGTCTCTTACTTTTGTGTCTACTAGATGTTTCCTATTTTAAAAAATCAGAATTAAAAAGACTATACAATTGTTTTGGATGTATCGAGCACCTTCGGGTAAAATTAAAATGCCCTATAGTTTATCGTTAAATCAACTCATACCAAAGGATAAATAAATTATTGGTGTTGCATCAGGCGTACTCAGGCGAGTTTTCTAATCTAATTTTACTAACTCATCCTCTGCATAACACTGGACAAATAATAATACTAGGCTTAGATCATGAAAAAATTGTTATATTAGTTACTAGTAATGTCTCTAAAGTTATTTAATGTAAGAGGGATCGTCTATGCTGTTGAAACAAAAACATAGACAATTGAATATATAGAAGCACAGTCGGTGCTAAACTATAAAACAGTACAATTAATCATGACATCAGGCATCTCACTTTGGCCCTTTTGTAATAAGAATTTCATTTCTGAAATTTGGCATTTTATGTTAGATGATTCTAAAGTCTATCTTTACAATTTAATGATTCAGTGAAAAATTATACCAATTTGTATGTGTAATGATTTCTGAATTTCATATTAATCCTAAGTAAATAGCGATTTATGCATTTTATGACATTTGCTCACCTAGTCAGGCTTTCTGGGGTAGTTGTGAGGAAAGAAGGCAAGAGTTAGCTGCCTTTAAGACTGGATGAAAAAGGCTTCAAGGACATGATGGCCAAGTATGGCTATTCATAAGTGGAGAGACACCCAGGGCCTATGCAATAATATGTAATACTATGTTCCTGCTTCTAAAAACTGAGAACCAGGACAGACTGGCTTTAGTGTTCCTTGTTGCTTACTGCTGAATCGCCTATGTACCACACTCTCAGTTTCTTCCCTTTGTAGTGTCCTTGGCTTAGGAGTCTTCCCTCTTGGAAGAATTTTTCTTTGTTCCAGATGACTGCTTGGAATGACTTGGCTATGTGTTAAAAGGAAAAAAAAAATCAAAAAGTAGTTTGGAAACATATACTGTTTTGAAAAACTTGAAGGAGAATTTTGATAGAAGGATTTGTGTTAGCTTCTCTTGAATGCTTGGGGACCTTACTGATCCTGGGACCGCTGTAAATTCTCTGCTTGACGTGTTTTGGGTCATTCTCATAAGTGTGAGTTCAGTTAGCAAATGAATTTACTTATAGGTCATTTTCTCAGGAGCAATTTTTTTCCTCATTCTTTAACTCAATTTCTATGAGGAAATTATGAGCCAATTCCTAGCTGTTCCTTTCTGTTGAGTGGATTTCTTTCTTTTTATGCATTTGTTTTTCTTTTTTCTTTTTTTTTTTTCTTCTTCTTCTTCTTCTTCTTCTTCTTCTTCTTCTTCTTCTTCTTCTTCTTCTTCTTCTTCTTCTTCTTCTTCTTCTTCTTCTTCTTCTTCTTCTTCTTCTTCTTCTTCTTCTTCTTCTTCTTCTTCTTCTTCTTCTTCTTCTTCTTCTTCTTCTTCTGAGATAGGGTCACATTGTGCAATTCAGGCTGGCCTTGAGCTCACTTTGTAGTTCAGGCTGGTCTCCAACTTGCAATTGTACTGTCTCAGCCTCCTGAGAGCTGGAATTACAGGTGTGTGCCACCATGCCCAGCTTGTTGATTGGATTTCTAGTCTGTTTTTACAGGAGTATCCAATGTCTTCAATGTCCCCTAGTAGTGGTATACTATTGGACTTGATATTTTGAGCATTTTCCTCATAAAATAATGATCTGTTTTATAATTGATGACATCTTAGATTCACCAAATGTAGTAAATATCGTCTTTTATGCTTACAGAGGCGCAGATCAGATTTCTAAAGGCCAAACTCCATGTTATGCAGGAGGAACTGGATAATGTTGTATGTGAATGCAATAAAAAAGTGAGTATTTATTTTTGTGGTACTGAGGATTGAACTCAGGACGCTGCTCTTGCCAGGCTGGCACTTATTTTACTGAGCTATCTTCCTGGCCCCTAAAAAGTTAAGTTGTACAAACCTCTACAAAGGGGTATCTTGGGGCCTGGCGGGATGGCTCAGTGGTCTAAAGCGCCTGCTTGGAAAAGCTTGGGTGGCATCAGGGACCACAGTTAGATCCCCGGCACCATATGCTGCACAAGCCCTGCCCTCGGGGTGGGCTGAGCTGGCCATAAAAATGAGTGAATAAACAAAGGTTCTGAAGCAAGAAAAAAAATAAAATAAATTCTTAAAAAAATAAAAAGGGGTATCTCTAACTGGGAAGGGAATCAACACATGGGGGGAAAGGGCAGGGAGGGGAAGAAAAGATGATGAGAAGAATTACAGTGTGTTATGAATATGCAATAACTCCATAAATGAAATGTAAACATGATTACCCCAAACACATACAAATTTTTAAAAAATGCTGCACGGGCAGGCTAAGCCGGCCATAAAAATAAATAAACAAACAAGCAAACAAAAATTCTGAAACAAGAAAGAAAATAAAATAAAAATGAAAAAATTAAAAAGAAGAAATTCCTCCCAAAGACATTTAAGGGTCAGTCTTAATTATATTTGTTGAATATACTTATTTAGATATAATTTACAGTGAACTTTTGAGCTAAGTCATCATATATAAATATTGACCTTTATTCTGAGATGTTGAATTACCTCAGAGCTAAAAGGTTTTTCTTGTTTTTGTTTTTAAGAATTTTTTGTTTTTATTTTTATTTTTTTCTTGTTTCAGAACTTTTGTTTTATTTTTATTTTTATTTTTATTTTTATGGCTTAGCCTGCCGTCACGGCAGGGCTGGTGCAGCATGTGGTGCTGGGGATTGAACCACGGTCCCTGCAGCCACCCAAGGTTTCCTAAGCAGGCGCTTTAGACCACTGAGCCATCCTGGCGGCACCCCCTCCTTTTTTTTTTTTTTTAAGAATTTTATTTTATTTCATTTTTTTCTTGTTTCAGAACTTTTGTTTGTTTGTTTTATTTTTATTTTTATGGCCAGAGCTCAAAGGTTTTTAAAACTCAATGCAAGTTCTCTATTATATAATGCAATATAGAATCTCTATTACATAATGTGACTTCATATTTACAAGGTAAGCTACTACATAAAATATGTGAATTCCATTTATGGAGATGAAAGTGGAATATACTTTTTCTTTATTAACTGTATAATATTTTATAAAAACCATGTGAAACTTGTTTTCTGCTTTTGTTTGATACTGTCTTGTATCAAAAATATACTGTCTTATATATTTTGTCATAGAATATATAATTTTCCAACTATAAGAAGATGATATTCAGGATTTAAAGTCTCAAGTAAAAAATTTTGAAGAAGACTACAGAAAACAGCAGCGAACAATTAATATACAACAGTCCCAGATAGAAAACTACAAAAATCTCTTTGAAGAAGCAAACAAAAAGTGTGATGGATTACAACAACAATTATCTTCAGTAGTAAGGGTAATAATTTTGCTTTTTTTAATAACTGAATTATGAAGATACACTAACAGTACTAAAGGATACACTTCTGGTTGTTTAGGTAATACTGAAAAGTCTCTCTCATATATAGGAGAATGTCTTAGTTACTTCCTCGTTGCTGGGACAAAATAGCCAACACCCACAAGTTAAAGGAGGAAAGGTTTGCTTAGCTCAGTTTGTAAGAGTTCCTGTGTACAGTTGGCTGGCTTTAAGGCAAGGCAGCATGACAGAGGAGCAGCGGTCCATAGCGTGGCAGGCATGCGACAGCAATGCCGTGAACCTCCCTTCCCACTCTGCATTCAATTCAGGTGCACCCAGGGTGGACTTTCTCATTATCCTCCCTCAGAGCTATGCTAACCCAGTTGAGGCTAATCCAGTTCTCACATAGCTGTAGTCCACATTCACATATGGTAGATCCAGCCACCTCTGAAAACTCCAATATGTGAGGCTGTAAGTGACCTCTGTAACTTACAGAAGTTTACTTTGGATTACAGTTTCAGAGAATGCAGGCCATACTTAGTGGCTCCAAGGCAGAAAGAGCATGGCAGAAGAACATCATGGCAGCTGGGAAGCAGAAAGAGAAGGGAGGAGCCAGAGGCAAGAATAGCCCTTCCAAGCCCCGCCTCCAAACATGAAATTTTTGAAGGAAATTTTGGGTTTGAACTGTAATAGACACACAGGGGACACATTAAGCCATGCGAACTTTTACTCTGAAGCTTTTTTCCTCTATTGTTAATTGATAGCCTCATCCATCTTTCATCTGCTCTTTGGTCCTGGATTTGATTGACTCATTGGCCTTTTCTCTGGTCCCTGCCACTCCCTTGCCTCATTTTTAGATGCTAGAATCATTTCTGCCTCTGCTACACCTTTCACAGTGTTTTCTGTTTCAGCTTCTTC
>PVJA010026929.1:0-29139 GCA_004027025.1 Myocastor coypus | reverse complement strand
GGGGGGGCGGGGAAAGGGAAGGCAGGCCAAGGATCCTGACCCAGCCAGCAGTGCGGTTTGGGCTGGGCTGGAACAGGAAGTTAGTCGCGGGAACGCAGAGGCGGGGCAGAGGGGCGCAGGGGCTTACCCGCGGCGGGTGCGCAGGCTCAGCTCCCAGCGGTGCGGTTTGGGCTCGAGAGAAAAATAACTAAGACAGTGAAGAACAAAATCTCGGTTTTAAATAAATGATATCTTGAGAGATCAAGATTTTAATTTAAAAAGTAGAGCAATTTTATTAAAACGTTAAGTTATATATCTACTTAACATTAAATTCATCCTCCATGAAAGTTAGTTCCACTTCATAAAGTTAGCATAGACCTCCAAGCTCTTAGTAGGCCTGGCCCTCTTGAAGATAACAGAAAAAGCCAAGAGAGTAAACAAATCAGGCAGACCCTGAGGAGCTAATACCCAAGAGTAGGGAATGTCATGAGATGAGTTTTCATTCTTAAACCAGCCATAGTGGTGCATGCCTGTAATCCCAGTGCTTAGAAAGCCAAGGTAGAAGGGCTGAAAGCTTGAGAACTGCAATTTAGTGGGACCCTGTGTCAAAATTATGGAGGGCTGGGGATGTAGTTCATTGTGAAGGCTTTTGCTGGAGGCTGATTCTGAGGTGACCCATCTGTTAGAATAAATAGACGAAACTTTTAAAAGGTCATTGTAACCACATTCATGGACCAAAAGGAAATTGTGCTCACAGTCCACGAAATCTTAGAAATTATCAAATGGAATTTTAAAACTATAAATTCTAGTACTTAAAAATACAGTTTCTGTGTAGACATGGTGGGGCATGCATTAATTCCAGCACTTTGGAGGCAGGAGGATCACCAGGAGTTCAAGACCAACCTGAACTGCATAGTGAAACCCTGTAGATATGAATAAAGAGTGAAGAGTGAAGACACAGATCTTTGAGTCCTTGGGGTTTAATATAAAAAGAACTATACACATGGAATCGGAGTTACAGAATAGAGACAACAGACAGCAAGTAAATATATTTTTGAGGAAATAATGGATAGAATTTTCCCAGATTGGACAAAAGATAGAAATTTATAAATTTAAGAAGCTCAATCCCAAGAAGGATCAAGACAAAGAAAACCACACCTAGGCATATTGTGGCCATGTTATCGAAAATTTAAAGGAAAAGCTGTGAAAGAAACCAAAAAACCACAGAGAAAAGTAATGAGAAGTTTTACTAGTTCTTATAAGAGAATAAGAAAGGCAGGGGACATGGAATCACAGCACCAAAATGCCCAGAGGAAAAGACAAAAAACATCCAAGAATTCTATATGGAATGAAAATGTTTTAATAATGAAGGTGAATTGCAGACATTTTCAGATTTAAAAAAATTGAGGCTATTTCATCTGTACTATGAAAAATTGCTAAAGAAAAGTTTTCAGACTTAATAAAAATGAAAAAATTAAAAAATAGTGAATACCCAGGTAAATAGATATACAGATAGATGATTGGTAGACAGACAGACAGAAAGACAAACAGATAGATGATAGATCTTTTTCCTGTTAATTTCTTTAACATATATAGTGTTGTTTAGAGCAAAATAATGTGGCACAGCAGTGTACATTTTATAATAGATGCAGGTTGACAATTATGGAACATTGGACTATGTGTACATCTGCTTTCTCTCAGTTCAAATAGAATAATTTTTTTTCTTTCCTTACCAATATCAATTAGAAAATGTATCATGTCCACACCCCGGGCTCTGTATAACTATGATGAGGACAATATGGAATGTGTCAATTATTGCAAATGTACTACTAACATGTTTTGAAACTAGCATATTGTTGTTTCTTATTAAAAGTAATTAAAAATAGATAAATATATGGGGCCCGGCAGGATGGCTCCGTCGTCTAAAGCGCCTGCTTGGGAAAGCTTAGGCGGCTGCAGGGAGCGCGGTTCGATCCCCAGCACCACATGCTGCGCCAGCCCTGCCCTCGGGGCAGGCTGAGCCGGCCATAAAAATAAATAAATAAACAAACAAAAAGTTCTGAAACAAGAAAAAAAAAATAAATAAATATATTTTTTAAAAGATGCAGGTGGAATATCTATTACTATTATGGCATAAAATGAGGAATCAGACACTGGGATAGTGTAGAATGGATCTACGTGTCTGCAAACTTTTTACAATTTACATCAATGGGCACAGTGTTAACTCTTCAGGTACTGCAGAGATGTAAGCATTGTCTCAGTCCTTTGCGGGTGCTGTAAGACGCTGCAATAAATTGGTGCCTTACAATAGCAAGCATGTCTCCCTGTTCTGGTGCCGTGAGAAGCCCCAGATAGAGGCACTAGCCATCCTGGTAGATGGGGCTATTTTCTGGTTCCTGGATGGAGCTTTCTCCTTGTGCACATGTGACAGAAGGAACTAACTGGGTCTCTGAGCTTACTTTTAGAAATGTCTAATCCTAGGGCTTGGGAGATAGCTCAGCAGTCTAAGTGCCTGCCTGGCAAGGTCAAGGTCATGAATTTCATAGTCCTGGAACCTGGGCATACCTTGCTAGCCAATGAAACAGGACACATGCCTATAATCCCAGAACTAGGGAGTCTGGCCTGCTTAACAGAACCTTGCACCAAATGCATAAAGATTAAGAAAAGGAAAAGAAATATCCAGTCATAATCATGAAGGTTCAACCTTCAGGATCTAACCACTTCCTAAAGACTCCATCTTCTAACATCTTCAGGTTAGGACTGTAAGATATTACTTTAGAAAAACAAATATTTAGACCACGGCAAGGGTGGGTGTTAAAATCCTTGCAATGCTCTCTAACAATTATATCTCAAAAAGGCAGGAGACTAAACAAAATAATAACAGATGAATTTCAATAGATTTTTAAAAAATGTATTTGGTACAGGGTCTCACTACACAGCTCCAATTCCTAGTGATCCTACTGTTTTCAACCTCCCCAGTGCTGGAATTACAGGCATGCGTTGCGACACTTAGTCTTGGTGGCTGTCTCAGTGCATCTGGAGTTAGGGCTGGCATAGTAAGTGGTGCCTAGGATCCAACCTTGGTTCCTCTTCTTGCCTAACAGTGCTTAGTCAGCTGACCTATCTCTCCAGGCCTTAAATTGAAGTTTTAAAAAATATCCAAACACTCCAAAATAAGGCAGGAGGGGTGTCAAGAGCACATAACTTGAGGAAACAGAAGTAAGTAATAAAATGGTGGCCCTCAGTCCAACCATGTCAATATACCTACCTTAAATGTGGTTGGACTAAGCAGTTATAAAAGGCAGCACTGATCAATAAAGCTAAACAGATGGCTGTTGACGAATGGATAAAGAAACTGCGGTGTATATGTAGAATGGAATACTACTCAGACACTAAAAACAAAACGAAATCACCTGATTTGCAGGAAACTATAGAACTGGAAATCATTGATTTAAGCAAAATAAATCAGACTCAAAACGTTAAATGTCATGTTTTCCTTTATATCTGCAGAGAGTGGGAAGGAAGGAAGGCAGTAGAGGGGAAGGAAGAGGGGAGCAGAGGATAGGCTTTTAGAAAGGAGAAAGATCAGGAGAATAAGAAAAGGGAACGAAGGAAATGGGGATGAAAATCTTCAAACTAAGTTATACGCTTGTACCAATATACCAATATCAAGCTTCTTCCGCAGGACTAAGAAGCAGTTCCAGGACCGCCTGGACAACAGGCCTGGCATCCACCTTGAAAGTGCAGACACACTTCAGCTGCAGCAAAATACCTCAGCACCTCACTGCTTCATGTTCGTCATGGAGACAGGGACCCCTGGGCAGTGTCCCACAAGGAGCCCCTTAGCCATCCTGTTTTCGATGCTGTACCAGCCAATGATACTTTGAACATCACCCCTGGACAGGTGTCAACAATTGAAACCAATTAGTTCAGACACCTCACGTGGGGTCTTGCCAGCCTCAGTACATAATTCTTTTCTATGTGTGTTTCTCATGCATGTTACAAATCACACCCTGATTCACACTAAGCAACAATTTTGAGCAATTAAAGTCTCATCCTTTTTTAGCAATTCAACTTGAAATCTCAGGATATATTGCCATTTAGCAAAGAAACACAGAGAAAGTTTTTGGGAAGCCTGCACCAGAAAAAGAAAAAAAAAGGGATCTGGCAGCACATAGCATTGCATAGATGATCTCCCATGCATTTAGAGCAGTGGGACATGGCTTTCTATTTGGATTATGGCTGCTCAAGTACTTGAGACTAAATACAAGTGAGAAACTATGATGAAGCCCTGGAGGTGCTAATGACTATATACAGTATAAGGCAGCTCTTCCCGCTCTAGGTGGAGGGAGCTGTGCGCTCAGCTGGGTGTGCCCGTGAGTGTGAATACACACAGGAGTGAGTAGGTGAGTGTGAGGTGAGCATGAATTGGTGGGAGTGAGTATGTGTCCATGAAAATATGCACTGCTTCAGTGTGCATGTTCACACCTGTGGATGTGGAAGGGTGCAAGTGCTTGTGAGAGCCCACGTGGAACTACCAAGGTTTCTCACCAGTGGCACTGTGCAGGTCATCCCTGGGATCTGAAGGAGGCAGGGAGGCCAACTTGTCTCCCAGAGCTTTTGCCCTCTGCCCTACAGGGAGGTCACTTAGCCCTCACAAGGCCTGGGCTGTGCCGCGTCCTGCCCCATGCCATGGTGTTGGCAGCCCCGGTGTCTGAGTCCAGAAAGGTCAGCTGTGGGGTTTTAGACACACTCGTGATTACCTCCTGGGCGACTGCCGAGACGTCCATTTTGGGGCTGACACCTTTCTAAACATAGCACTGGAGAAGGCTGACATCCCGTTCGTCACCAAAGCCACTTTCTTATCCACCCAGACAGGCCCACATGCCAACAGAGCCACTTATAGCCACCTACAAAAGGGCCCAAGGTGGGTGCAGAGCCAGGAGAAAGGAGGCTGGGATCCAGTGGCCTGTGGCACTTTTGACCAAGGGCAACCTCCAACCTAGGACTTGGTGAGATGGAGGGGCCCAGGTGTGAGTTCTGCCTCAGTCCCCACAGTGTGAAATGTCTTCTCTCCTCCCAGTCTCATGCATTTTCCAGTGATTGTGGAGCCACAGGGCTCACTTTCCAGGCTGGATTCTGCATGTCCCCCTGCCTGGGGCTCTCTGAGACTGGCAACAGGGTAGAAAACTATGGATGCCATAGCTGAGGCCAGGGCAGCTAGGGATGTGTCAGCCACGGGTGTGTGCTGACAGCTGTGCATGGAGGTTTTGCTTCATAGGAGCCACGTGTCCTGGGGTGAGCCACACCCCTCTCTGGCCTGGTTCCTCTGACCAGACCCCTCCTGCCCTTCCAGACCATTTTGCTTTGTCTTGTTTTGTCGAAGGGTGGAACTGAGTGTTGAGCACACTTGAGCTGCATTCTCAGCCACCACCTCTGCCTTTTAAAACTCTGCAAGGGGTCGAGTCAAGTCAATAAATTTCCCAAATTGGCCTGAAGTTTACAGTCCTCCCACCTCAGCCCCAGCCTCAGCCCCAGCCCCAGCCTCAGCCTCAGCCTCAGCCCCAGCCTCAGCCTCAGCCTCAGCCTCAGCCTCAGCCTCAGCCTCAGCCTCAGCCTCAGCCTCAGCCTCAGCCTCAGCCTCAGCTCAAGATTGCAGCATATGCTCCCTTGCCTGCTCTTTCATATCTGGTGTGAGCACGGCTTGTGCCGCTGGCCTTTAATATCTCTATAACATGGAGCCTATCAAGGGGTCGCCTGGTCACCCCAGAGCCTGCCCACACTGGCCCAGCAGGGCTTGGAAGCCTGTTTCCCAGCAAGCAGGGAGGCCTGCTTCCTTTCTCCTGCACATTCTCACTCTTTCCTGGGGCCCAGGAGCTGCCATGCTGCCCTCAGGCTTCTGTCAATGCAAATTAATTCACTGGAAGGTGGCAGAAACTGAATGTGTCTCCAGACTCATTGCTTTTTCAAAGAGGAGCCAAAGGGAGCTCAGTAGAGCCATGCAGCATGGGTCCTTTGGGGAACGTATGGAGATGATGTCTTAACGCAGAAGTTCTTTCTCAGAGCTCCTCAAGTTTTAAGCTGGTGCTAACAGCCCTATCCCCTAACAGACATGGTAAACATGATTCCACAGGGCCTCCGCTTCTGTCTGTCCCTGAATCTCTGATGTACAGGAGAGATGTGACCCAAGGGTTACCATACAGGAGGACTCTGGGCAAGTGGGCTCCATAGGCAAGGCATACTGGGCTGGGGCAGCTCCAGCGAGCAGACCTGCATGCATTTAGTCTCCAGCAAAATCTTCTAGGGTGGTCAGCAGCCCAGCGTATGTACCTGGCCTTGGCGTGAGAGTGCCCTGCCTTTGCATTCCACCTCTGCCCCAGGTCAGCCCAGAGCTTGGGGCCAGTGTTCCCCTCTCTCAAACTCAGTTCCCACATCTGTGAAGTGAGGATAACAGTGTCCATGGTATGGGACTGTTAGGAGGCCTCAGTGAGCTTCCTGCCCAGATCCTGCAGCACGGATCAGCTCCTGGCCAATGGAGGCCTCCATGATGGTAACCATGGCAAGGAAGAGGAAGGTGCAGACGCTGGTGTGGGCACAGAGGCTTGGGAAGCAGCCCGACTGCTGTCAGTGGGAGCCGGCGAGCTCAGCGCTCCACTCTCTGCCAACAAGGCTCTTTGCCATCAGCGACATCTGGCTCTCTGCCCTGGATATGTATTAGGAATGATTACGTGTCCCTTTAAATTCTGGGAGCTGTCGCTAACGGGTGCCGAGGTTTATTTGCCACCGTTTATTTCAGCTCCTGCACGGCCCCACCCCCTCTCTCTGGAGAGGGCCAGGCATGGAGAGACACCTGCTCGCATGGTTAATTTCCATGAAAAGTGCACATCCTGGGAAAGGGGCCCTTTTGAAGTGCTCCGTGTTGGCTAGAAATGAGTCCCTGGGGGTATCCCCACCCCAGCATCAGGCTCCCCCTTTCCAGGAAATGGAGAGAAAGAGAAGGCCTTTCTGAAGAGGAAACCAAATTGGTTGAAAATTAGGATGGAGAAGAAAAAATGAGATGAGCTGGATCTTGGGGTTGGGACAGTCACATTTTAGAGGAGGGGCTCAGACTGGACATTGGTCACATTCCTGGTGACGTCTGATGTGCAGAAAGGAAAAGCTGGGTGCTGCTTACCAGTGCACACGTGTGTTTGGGTGAACGCATGCACATAGATGAACGCACACCCAGAGCTGGGAGAGTTAAATGTGCTAAAGAATACTGGATCCAGGTTGCCAGGGTTGGCAATGTCACTACCACTCAGGAACATGCTCAGAGACAACAGGAAGCCCCATCTGACATCCTCCCCCGCTGTGAGCCCATCAGTCACAAGGGAAGAGGGCACTCAGCAGGCCAAGTCTGTCCACACACATCCACCCCACGACAGCTTCCCCCAGGATTAGAGGCTCACCTACCAATTATAGAGCTCACCTTTTGAACTCTGTAAAGACTCACAGAGGAGACCCATGAACACCACGGAGGGGTACATTGGTCAGGGACCCCAGAACTCCAGGTTTCAGAGCATCATTTGCACAGGAAACACAGACTGCACACAGGCTCCTGCACTGACCCCATAGGCACCACAGCATTGGCTCTCAGGAGCCCTCCCTAGTGGGTCGGGCAGGGCTTTAAGAGACATGAGCTGGGTTCATCTGAGCACAGCCTGAGCGCAGGGAGCCCTCTTACCTGGGTCTAGCATCAGGACCAGCTGAGGGTAAGGCCCAAAGGCCACAGCTACTGCTGATGGGAGAAGGAGGCAGCACAGTTAATTTGAAGGCCAGTATGACCAGTGGCTCGTGAGATCAAAATAAACAGAGACTGAAGCCCACACCTTTGTGTGGTTGTCCCAGGCAAAGATGACTGCTGTATCTCAAGAAGTATGGCAAGGATGGTCACAACCATAGGATGTACAAAAGCTGAAGCACCAAGAATAACCTCAATGCCATCAGGTGAGGAGTGCCTCACAAAGCCCCACACGGCATCTCATACAGCACCACAAGGCTACTGCGAAGCGCGGTGTGCTCCTCTGCGTTCTCACAAGGATCAGCCAAGAAGACACAGTGGACACAGTGTTGGCTGAAAAGCGCATGCAGCCCTTTTGTCTATTTATAGTAAAACAATACAATAAAACACCTATATTTCTATAGAGACAAAGACACATATGTAGATACATAGAAGCATGTCTCAGAGAATTTCTAAGAATGCAGCAGCAGAGATCATATCCAGGGAATAGAGTAAGGTACCACGATGGCAGGCAGTGCTCAAAGAAATTTAATTCTAGGCTATAATAGGTGTATTTGTACCTAGTGTGTATTCCTTATGAATTGGAAGTTTAAATTGTAACTGAGTGGGAGGACCAGTGTGAAGAAGTTGAAGACAAGAATTTGATGCCATAAGACCTGAAACCTGGAATTTCTCCATAAGGTTTGGCTCCTTCACTACATCCTGTCCTTAGGACCCTCAGACCTCTTGGGCTCCAAGCAGGGCCCATGCTCCAATGAACAAGGCATTTCTCGGCAAGACCCTACAAAGTCACTGGTGTGCTTCATGCTGCTAGTTAGGAGCAGTCCACAGAGGGCCCAAGTCTCAGGGCAAGATGATGCAGATCAAGAGATTGCCCGGGCCGTTTTTGAAAAACTTAGTCTGTGATAACCTAATTAATACTTACTAAAATAGTACAATAAACATTATATTAAAAAGTAGAATAATGGTGCCAGAGTGGGTGCACAGTCGAAGTCTGTCAGCCCTCTTTACCATGCATCAAGGCTTCCAAAGCAGCTCTCACCCTTGGTTTATCAGAAGAGCCAAGAATCTCACATTACAGGTGGCAACAGGAAGGTTCCCGAAGGGTCTCCAAACAATCCTGAGGAGGCGCCTGTACTCAGAAACACTCAGGGGTGCCGGGCAAGGGGAACCCTGGGATGAGGAAGGAGAGTCTCATGTCTCAATCATTATTGATAAAACACAAACACCTGGATGCCCGCCTTCGTGATGGCCTCTCCCTGAAAACTGTCCTGCTGTACCTGGTTTCACACCTTGAGTGTGGCTTCCTCTGCTCACCCAGCAAGCCATCCCTGAGAGTCCCAGCCCTTGGTTCTTTCTAATTCTTCTGCTTGAGCTCCATCTAGCCCTATATAGACATAGGGATGTATTTGTACATGTGTTATATTGGCTAGGAGCATACGAGCTGACTTTAAAATGTACTTGGAGCCATTTGGGAGACTTATAAAGGTTAAATGGTATAACACTGAAAGAAAATTACTTAGAGTTTAACTAGTTCACATCCTCAACATCCAAACTACGGCCCTACACCCTGGTTACCTTATCCACATGGTCTAACTTGGGGGGATCCTTCTTAGGTCTAATTACTCATACTTGATAAGCAATCCTAACAGCAGTTATGTGGTTTTGGCTAAATCTGAAGAAACAACAAATCGGATAGGGAGGCAGTTAGTGTTTCAGAGCGTGCAGATCAGGAAGCAAAAGTGGCTGCCCACATCCACACAGGAAAATAAGAGGGAAACTAATGCAGAGAGTTGATGCAGGAACAAACAGAGCCCCAGAGACAGTGGATATCAGGACAGGCAGCCCACCACACTTCCACGGGTCCAGAACATAGCCTCAAATGTATCAAAACACAAAATGATAATGTATACGCATATTTTATGTCCTCTGTGGGCTAAAAGGGCCAATCATGGTTAGCGTTCAAAGGAAACAAGGGCATACATAACAGGGTCTATGTTAGAAAAAGTTTACATGAAAATAAATAAATAGGAAAAGTTGTGAACAGAAGGGTCAACTAGCAATGATAGAAAATATTCAAATAGGAAGCAATTTTGTAGACCTCTTACTCGGGGAACCTGAGGCAGGAAGCTTATAGCTGATGGCTTCCTGAGGGTCACTCTCAGTTTTGTCCCTCCAGGGCTTCCTGCCTAACTGGAGTTATATGTCCTGTGCCCACCCTGATGAATAAATGACTCCAGTATAGGCTTAGCCCAACAGAAGAAGATGCCCATGTTATCACAGTGGCAGCACGGCCCAGGCCCTGCCTATGCCTAGGCCTGGCATGCAGCTCTGTCCCTAGGACACTGGTAGGATAAGCGTGAGCATCTCCCACAGGAGATGGCATTGGTACAGGAGGTTGACCAACATGAGCCGAACAGAGCAAGATAGAAGTGGACCAAGGAGCTGGGCTTCTAGAAATGAAAGACAAGTGGCAGGTCTTTGTCAGAATCTAAACACCACATGCCCAGTGAAGACATCTAGGTGCCATACAGCAAAGGGAATTCTTTTGGTTTGCCGACTGCAATTGTGTATAATGTTTCTTGGTATAAGGAGAAAAATAGATCAGGCCCAGGCTCAGTGAAAAAGGTGGTCATATGTGATTGGCTATACATGATTGATGTCTGCTGAAATTTCAAGAAGAGAGAGGAGTCATGCCCAAAGTCTCGTACACCTAGTTAAATGCCCCTAGTCAAGTGACATAGTAGTAGTTCAAAAAGAAAGATTTGCCTGAACTCACCAAGGGAGGAGGGGGTCAATATTTAGAACTATGCTGTCCAAGGCTGATCAAATAGCTCAGCAGATTAAAGCACCTGCACGTAGGTACAGGGCCCAGGGGTTTGATCCCCAGGCCTGTCATTCCAGCCCTGCCCCCAGAATGCACTGAGGCAACAGTTGATACTGGGTGTGGCAGCATGTGGCTATAATCCCAGCTCTTGGGAGGCTATAAATAGTCAGATCACTATGAGTTAGGTCTAGCAAGTAGTGAGACCCTGAACACCCTTTAGACCCTTCCATAAAAGTACAAAAAACAACTGTGTTGTCGAGGCCTCTAACCCTGAGGGAGATGACAGAGCTAGCCACACTGAGGACAAAGCTCCCAGTGCAGCTTCTGGACACATGTGTTTCTTAACTATTTGAAAAGCAGTTGGTCCAAATTAAAATGGGCTTTAGAAAACTGTATGAATGCAATGCAAAATTTCTCATTAATGGTTCACATTGATGACTTGTTGAAACAATAATAGTACAAACATATTGAGTTAGCTGTAGTTCATTTTAAAGTGTATTTCATCCATTTCATCTTGCCTAGAGGACTTTAGGTTACTCTACAGCCTTGGCTCATCATGTATTTCTACTGGCGAGTGTTGTGGTGCAGAAGAAATGCACTCCACTAGCTGCAGGCTACAAGCCATGAGGAACTTACTGTCCTGACCCAGGAGGTCACTGGGAGAGAGATCTGAGGATGACTGAGTGAACCCAGCATCACTGGCCAGTTTTCTCTTTGAGATGATAAAGATATTTTATGAATTAGTAGAACACTTCTAAGGTGGGTCGTGGAGCACCTCACATGGTCCAGTAAACCACTCCTCTGTGTTTCTGCCTTGTAAAGTGTTTGTCGACCTCTGCAATCTATCTCATCCCCTCACTACCCAAAGAAGGCTGCATCACAGTGGCTTCCAGAGGCCAGGTGAGCTGTCCAATTTTGCAGAGATGGATACACCTTCTACCATGCAGGCAGAGGAAGGCAGGGCATCTAGCCTGGTCTGGTTTCAAGACCATGCTACACCCAGGGCTTGGGGACATTCTTTGCAAAGAGCTGGACAGAAAACAGCCTTGCACAAAAGCTTAAGCAAAGCCTGACCTTACAGAGCAAGTGAAAGAAGAGCACTTTCTGTGGCTTCTCAATCCACACTTGCCCCAGCAAGGAAGAGCATAGCTATCCCTGAACATGGTGAGTAACATGGCAGCTAGCCTTGGCACAGGCTGGCTCTCTCTGGGCCTTAATTTCCCTGTCTAATATCAAGAAAGTTGAGGTAGTTTCACCAAGCCACTCCAGCCTCTCCAATTCCAGAAAATATACTCTATTTTACAGCTGGCTGACCTGGAACCCCTCGACAGGCTCAGACCTACAGGCACTAGTATAGAGGGAGTGACACAGGATTGGGGCAGCTCAGGTACCACCAGGCATAGTTGTGTAGGTTGCCCACTACCTCAGAGTATCCCTGACTGCCTATGGAGGTCAGTGGACATGAAAGCACATGGTGGGCCTTGGAAAGGAGCCATGGCAGAGGTTCTGCTCCCCCTGGGGACTTGCTGGATGGTTCCGCTACCTGTGGTCCTCCAGCCTTGCACACAACGGCCATCCTCTGTGCTTTCAGTATCTTTGCAGACCACAGAAGCTCAGTGGTGCTGTCCACTTGCCCAGGTCACCTTGAGAACAAGACACTAGGCTGGAGAATAAGCCATATCTGCTCTTCAAGTAATGGAGAAATTGTCAAAGACATCATGAGTCCCATCTCCATGAACTCAAGGTGCCTCTCTCTGGGCCTGGCTACCCTTGGGGAGTTTCAGAAGCTGAGGCTTAAGCTGTGCATCTAGGGGTGGCCTCTAACTCTGAGTGAGATGACAGGGCTGATCACGCTGAGGACAGAGCTCCCAGCTGGCTTCCTGCAACTTCCACCACACTCTAGCTATAGCCCAAGCCCTTGGGTCAAGCCCTGGAGTCATCCCCTTTTCTGCAGTTCCAGGTGTGAGGAGAGAGGACTTACCCCTCCTGAGGGCTCCTCTCTGAAGCCCAAGAAGTCTCTAGGTCCCAGATGCAAGACCCAGCACATGAGAGGACTACCTGGACTTTAATCCACTGCCATCTGAGGTTTTCACAGCATGAAAGGCACTGGCTAATCCAGCCACTTTCTGTAATTTAGTTTCTGAAGAGGAGGTGTTAGGGCTCAGAAAACCAGACAAGGGCTACCTCTCCACACCTCAGGATGAAGAGGGCTGAGGTCACCCCACTGACTAGCAGAAACTAAACCTGAGTCCACTGCAGCTCTACATGAGTGAGCAGGGGATCCTCTCCTTCTCCACACAAGGCCCTTCTTCCTCGGACCTCCCTTTTACCTGTGAGCTTTGGCACTAATTTAAGCAATCCAGGTCTGTATTCTATCCCAACCCCATAACTTACTGTCTGGGACAAGTCTCAAGCTGACCTGAGCCTCAGTTTCCATATCTGCAAAACAGATGTCTTTCCATCACCCAGCCAGTAGCTTAGAGCAAGAAAAAGGACAAGCTGTATCCCTTGTCCATCTGCATTGAGGTGCACTAAGGTTAGTGCCCTCCGCATACCAATTCCTTTGCATTAAACAGGGAGAATCACTCCACTCACCCAGCTCCTTCATTTAGTAATGAATATGCATCCTTTTTTGCTATCGCTTAAGTACTATGAAGTATTTATCATTGTCACATCACAATGAAAATCGGTGTTAATCAAATTCAGATATTAGAAATGTACTACTAATGTATTTTGAAACTGTCACATCGGGGGCTGAGGAAGATGACAGGGCTGATAGCTCTGTGGCACAAGTAACTGCCTGGCAAGTGCAAGATCATGAGTTTGAACCCTGGTCCCGCAAAAAGGAAGGAAGGAAGGAAGGAAGGAAGAAAGAAAGAAAGAAAGAAAGAAAGAAAGAAAGAAAGAAAGAAAGAAAGAAAGAAAGAAACTGTCACATTGTTATATCTTATTAAAAGTAATTTTAAACAATTAAAAAAGGGAAATAAAGGAAATTGGTACTAATTAAAATATCCCATATTTCATCAGAGTTCAGCTCTGGGTCCAGCACTGCACTAAAATCACTTCTGCTGGCCCTGTCCACTTGAGTCTTCACACTGATTCAGTCTGATGGATACAATTGCACCTCTGCTCTTCTAATGGGGAAACTGAGCCAGAGGCAGCTTGGGGAGATCGTGGCAGGCAGAATCAGAAGTTGGGGCTGACAACTCCAGGGCCCGCAGTCTTGAAGCTGTGCCCTGCTGGCCTGGTTGGCACATGTCTTTCACGGCAGTTCCCATTACCCCGCCTGCAGCTAGAGTTCCCACTGCCCCCGAGGGCCTGCATCAGCTGTCCACTGCCCCACCACACCCCACACACCGTGATGGCCATCTCAGGGCTTGGGCACTGAGCTGCTGAAGAGAAAGCAATGGGGCCGCATCCTGGGATGGCTGTGAGCCTGGTCTCCACGTGCGTGACACCCCCACAGACCTTCCAGGGAGGCTCAGGCTCCAGCAGCCATGCTGCGGCTGAGAAGCAGGTGGTCTTGCCATGCTCTACTGTCTCCTGCACAGCAGGTCCAGGGTCTAGTGGCACTGGGCACAGGCAGGTCTCCTCCTGTCCATCCCATGCCATCCCTGCCCCAAATCTGCTATACCTAGAGGGAGGCAAAGTGTATTCTACAGATTCTGAAAACTTTGTGGGGAAATAAAAGTCATGGGGGTGAGAAAACCCAGGGCACCTCTGGGGAATAATGGAGTCTTGGGTGGGCTATGTTATGAGGTGCAGCTGGGGCCCACTGCTCGGGGTGCCAGGGCTATGTAGAGGCATGCCAACCTCAGTCTCCAAGGAGCCTGAGGCAGAGGAGAACCAGGCACGTATCATCACTTGGAGTTGGCTTTTTGGAGAGCAATTCAGGCTGCAGTGCAAGGTCATCCATCCACTACACAAACTTGCTACACACCTACGATCTTCTGCACACTATTTGAGGCCCTGGGGCAGAGTGAGGACCCCACCTGGGTGGCTTGGTGTTTGGGAAGGGAGCCCTGGGAGCTCAAGTCTCTTCTCCATCCCCAGCTCCAGCAGCATCAGCCTCCAAGTGGCTCTGCTGGTCTCAGGCCTTCCTGGCCGCAAAGCAGACTGCACTCTGCAGAGGCAGCTGGGGGCTGGGAGCTCAGACCCCACAGCAGCCCTGCCCTGGGGGACTCTGACTCTTTCTTGATGCTCCCAGGCTCCTCCACCCATCTGCTGGGTCCTTGTCTGTGCCTGGATCTTACTGGCTAGCATTATGTTTTAGACATTGATTTTTTTTTTTTTTTTAATGCATTTAGGACAGGGGACACAGGATCTACAGGGTTTCACTATGTAGATCCAACTTGTAGTGATTCTTCTGTCTTTAGCCTCCCAAAGTGCTGGGATTGCAGGCATGCACCACCATGCCCAGTCTCTATCTTCTTCTCAGCATACCCCGCGGGCGGGGCCAGCATGGTACACCAGGGATCAAACCACGCCGCTGGACTCTGCTGAAGCAGGTGCTTTATTCCACTGAGCTATCAGGCCGGAGCTTAAATATTGATAAAAGACACACAGTATAAGATTTGCCATTGAGTTATTTTAAAGTCCAATTCTATGATGTTAAGCTTATTAGAAATGTTGTACAACCAACCTTGATGTTTACTTTTGTACACTTTAAACAATGCTCTGTTCCCCTATTCCTAGGTAGCCACAGTTCTACTGCTGCTGTCTCTGAGAATTTGTGTGCCCTAGGTGCCTCATATAAATAGAATGACGCAGAACTTGAGACTGGCTCATTTCACTTAGCACCCTGTCCTTCGGTCTCACTCTCATGGCTGGCATGTGTCAAAAGGGCGTTCGGTTTGCAAGGCTGGCTAATGTTTCATTGTGTGTGTATACCAGCTTTCCTTCACCCGTCCAATCATCTCTGGAGGGACAGCTGGTTTGCTCTATGTACAGGTGTGGAAATATCTACTTGAGGACGTGATATATATATATATATATATATATATATATATATATATATATATATATATATATATGGAGAGAGAGAGAGAGAGAGAGAGAGTCATGGTTACTCTATTTTTAATTTTTTTGAAGCAGAATGCCAGAATCTTGAATTAATCATCACTTTGCCATCTCCAAACACATGCAATGATGGGTTAAAAATGTGCCACCCCTATCCCTGCATAGTGTGATTCCAACTATGTGGCATTGTGCTCCAGAAAAAGTTAAACTATGCAGTTGGGTAGTTTCCAGGAAGTGAGGGAGGGAAGCAGGCAGAGCACAGAGAGGCTTTAGGGCAGAGAAGCCATTCTGCACAATATTAGAGTGGTAGGGACAAATTATTACACATGTCCAAATGTACACAGCACGTAGCACCAAGGGCGAGCCCAGAGTCGGCTGTGGAGCTCCGCTGCTGGCAGTGTGTCCAGGCTGCTTCACCTCTGTAGCAAATGAACAAGAAAGCCATAAGCTGGGGAGGGCAGGGACTATATGAGATATATCTTTTCTTCTGTGAACCTGAAATTTCTCTATAGAAATTAAAGTAAATAAGTAATAATTCACCAAAGCCCAAGGGGTGGTGGTACACAGCAGAAGTCTCAGCCCTCTGGGAGGTTGATGCAGGAGGATCACAGGATCAAGCCCAGTCTGGGCAACTTGGTATGCTTTGGTGTCAAAATAAAAAGAATAAGAAGGGCTGGAAATGTAACTCAATGTGAAGGCTCTCGGTTTAATCTCTAACACTGTCCAAAACATAATACTAGCTGCCTCTTCCTCCAGACTGTTTCAACATGTCACAACACATCAGGAGACTGCCTTACAAGCTGAAGTTCCCAAGAGTGGTGGCACTGGGAACCAGGAAGGTTACTTGTCAAACAATGATTAAGGTAGTTGTTTAGAGACTCAATGACAAATTAATCATCAATTGCTTTTGCACTGACTCGTGTCTGTCTGTATAGGAAGATCCTGATGGGTAAGTTTTATACAGAATTTACAAACCTCCCCATGAGTACTAAGGACTTAGACAAAAACAAAATGCTTTAACCACCTGCAAACAAATAGCATACGGCTAACTGTGTGGAGATCAGTATGTCCCAGTGATTCTCCTCCTTGGTACCACTGCCGCTGGGGCCAGATTATGTTTTGGTAGGGGAGCCCTCATTCTGTATCTGGGGAGTTCTCAACCCACAGGATACCAGAGGCATCTTCCTCTGAGTTGACATCCAGAATATCTTCACACATTGCAAAGTCTCCAAGAGTGGTGGTACAGACTCACCTGACTGAAAACCACGTGGAGAGCCATGGGCACCAGGCGCCACATGCTTTGGGGGTTTCTGCTATTATTTAGACTATAGAGCTAAGGGGCCACAAAGCCACATGCACTTGAACTGAAGCCACCTTGGACTCATGGTTAGAGGTGAGTCCAGGAAGGGTAGAAGAAAAAGCGATTGGTCCCAGGAAGGGGGCTATGCTGATGTCCCCTCTTGTGCCACCCGTGGAAACCTACACAGACTAAAGTGCAAACATAACACTGTCCCAGCCCTCCAAATGAAATCAACTTTGCAGGGCTTTGCATGCACATCACCATTATGAAACCATTACGAATTTTCTCCTTTGCTCATTAAGGTGCATCTCAGTCAGCTGCCTAGTCTGGTCCGTGTGTGCTTTGGGATGAAGAAACCTGGACTTCAGGGGGCATTCTAAGGATGAATATCACATCCATACACACCCAAGTACACTGTACCTCAGGAAGGGGCTGTCTCTGGCTGGGGTACAGAAAGTTTGGAACTGCTCCATTCTGCCATGGTGCCTAGCCCTGGCTTGGCACAGGAAGTAGCTCCAGGGGAGATGGGCCAAGGAAGCTCTTTAACACCCATCAGTCCATCCTGTGGTGGACCAACATGGCCTTCAGTGTCCACACTAGTTGGGAAAGGGAGCAGAGTTCTCAGAGGAGCCCAGCTTGGTTTCGAGCATAAAGAGCTCTAAGCAATGGCTCAAATTGTCCTAGGATGGCCATCAGCATTCCAGTCTGCCACAAGGTTGGGCTCTGTCTGCTATGTACAGAAGTAGCACATATCCCCTTCCTGATGCTCAAGTCTGAGCTAGTCCTATCTGATGGCCTCAGACACTTGCCAGACAACAGACACGGGAGGCCTCTGAGGGTTTCTAGCACCTTGGGAAACTACTGGGTGGGCCAGAAATCACTTCTGTGTTACATTAGACCATTATCTAAACAATTCTCAGAAGAGGCAGGGCACTCTCCTGTCAGGGGATCCAGGGCTGATGACAAGGAAGGGTTGGAGCTGGGAGGGCCACAGTGGAACCTCAGTGGGTCATTTGTTAAGCCAGGGTGTGAATCAGGGCTTCAGAGCACAGTTAGGCCTCCCAGGCTTTAAAACCAGGCACTGCCACTGTGTGACTCTGGTCAGGTCACTTGACTTCACACCATAGTCCTCCCTACCAATGGAGCAGGGGACAGACCCTTGTGGGCAATGGGTTTACATAAGGAAGGCACCAGGACAGTCCTTGGCATTTGAGAAGTGCCCTGGAAATCGTTCTTAGTGCAGCATATTCCAGAAAGCCGCTTCCCGCTCTCTGAGACTCAGTGGCCCATCAGACAGAGTAAAGCAGTAGCATGCTTGAAAGAGGAAAGATTAAACAAGAAAACACAACGGCTTTGTCAAGCACAGGGCCTGGAGCACACCACGTATTTCATAATTGGCAGGAGTTATTTCTATACTATTGAACAAACCATGTCCCTATCTTCTAATTCGTCTGCCTTCTAATTGTGTGACTTCCTCTCATGCGGCAGTGTTGGGGGAGCGGGAGTGTGGTTTCAGCTCATAATTACTCCTTTCAATAAAGAGATCTGTTCACTGGGACGTGGATCTGTCAGGTGAGTGCATCGAGCGAGCTGGGAGATTGATGCCACTTCCCACCCTCTCCTTGGCATTTCCCTACCTGGTGACAATTTCCAGACAGAGTCATTATGGCTGTTGAGTAGATAATTAGAGAAGGTTCCGGTCCCTCTTCCAGCTATGCAAGTGTCACAGCTGGTGTCTCATCCTCAGCATATAGTAAACTATCAGGGAACAATCAAGCCCCCTCCTGGGATAAAGCTAACGCTGATAGAAGCTCCCACCTATTCATTCTGGAAGACCTGAATACAGCAAGAAATTTTGTGCTGGAGACCAGTATTTCATCTCTTTGACTTTCAGTCTCCTTAAGGAGGTACTAATAATAGGAGGTCCCCAACATTGTGTTAGGACTTTTAGAAGCAAAAAACAAAACACAGGGTATGAACCTTCTGCTGTAACTCATGGAAGGGCAAACTGGCCTGGAGTTCAAGGGATGTGGGCTGTTGCACAGGTTCTGGGACCTCAGGCAAGCCAACCCACCTGCCCAGGACTTGTATTGCATGTCTGTAAAATAGGCATTACACACATGAATCAGTTGTTTGTGTTCCTAGCTATTTATATTCTGCCTGCTTCCAAAAAGGATTTGAGACAGCTTGTAATCAGATGCTGTGAAAATAGACATGGAAAATCAAAGACCACGAGGAAGGAGGAGGAAGAGGCAAATATACCAGCCACATGGACCAACATAGTTTCGTGGTTAATCTGACCCTTTTTGCCTTGGATCCCAGGAAACTCGAGGCTAAATTTATTATTCCGGAATTACACAATCTGAACAATTACCTATTCAGAAAAGAACAACTCTTACCCGTTGTCCAAGAGAGACACAGTTTTTCCCAGAATTAAATTCTGAAAATAATCTACAAAGACTTCTAAACCTAGGGTCAAGGAGAAGTTCTATAAATATTAGGTTTTACATGAATTCACACAGTAACTACTGAGCAAGATGCCAGGTATTGAGAGCATCGTGGATATCGGATGAGCAACACTAGCAAGCATCTGCCCACATGAAGTATATTCTAGTGGAAGAAAACACATAATGAATAATAGTCAACACCGAGTAAAAGGCAGAAAGGGATGAGATATTAAATGCGACTTGAAAAATGAAGGAGGGAGCGTAGCAGTGCAACCCTGGAAAGTCAGGGAAGCACCTCATGCAAAAATACTTGAGCTGAGAAGTGAATGCAGAACCCAAGCCCATATTTTAGCAAAGATTATATGCAGGCAGAGGGAACACTCAATGCAAATGTCTTGAAACACCTGGGAGTGGTCAATACGGGCAGCTTGACACTTTGGAGGAAAGGTGGAGGGGGCTGAAAAAGAATAAGAAGTAAGAAAAAGAAAAACAGTTGACAGGCAGAAACCAGACCTTGGGGGTCTGACATTCCCATCTGGGCTACCTTTTGAGTTTCCTTTCCAAAAATGACTACACTCAAGCCCCATCCTGAGACATACTGATGTCACTGGTGTAGGATGAAGCCAGGCCATCCTATAATCTCCTATCATTGCCACAAGAGCTCTGGGTGCTAATTAGTATGATCTCCACTTTCAGAGTAGAAGGAGTTTTGAAAGCTCCCCAAGGGACTACAGAGAGCTACAGTTGAGCCCACAGGGACCCAGTAAGCTGCAAAGTGGCCTTTTCGGTATGGTGGAAATCCACAGGAGCTTTCAAATTCCCCTCCACCACCAGAAAGAGAACAGAGTTAAATAAAGCCAGAAGGGATGGAGAAAACAGGTCATATCTTAAGGTATACAGGACCTTGGACACATTATTTTGAGTGCCTGCTCATATAAACAATTGAGTCACCCAAAGCAGTGAGTCAATACCATTGAGGTGCCCTAGGCTCATCAGATCCTATGAAATGCCACACTGACACCAATGATCTGCCAAGATGCCCTCCTTGAAATGTGGCCAGCCATGAGGACAACCCATAGACAGGTCTTGGAGTTTGTTGGGCCATCTGGTCTACTCCACTTGCGTGATAAGCAGAGAGGAGGGAAACAGTCCAGGATCAAAGTCCTTGTTCAGATGAGGGTTCCCAGGGGCACCGCTGGCCTTCACTGTTTCCAAGTATTGGAAAGGAATTTGGACTTGGCCTCTTTCAAGAAAGTAGCTCAAAAGCACAAGGCACACTAGCGCTGAGAGTCCAGAACAGGTCTAAGAATGTCCCTGAGAAAGGGGACAGGTTATCAGAATAATCCAGCTGTGGCAGAACTTGGAGAAAAGCACACTGAGCAAGTATCCAGGACACATGAGACAGGAAAATTGTTCTTATAGGTCAGTGGCTCTCAACCTGTGGGTCATGACCCCAGCAGGGATCGAATGACCAAAAACACAGGGGTCACCTAAAGCCATCGGAAAATACATATTTAAACCCATGCTATGCCATGGTGAAATGTTATTTATTGGAATTAGTAATTTGAAGTAGCCATCAAAATTATTTTTTGGTTTGAGGTCACTGCAACATGAGGAACTGTATTGTGGGGTCGCAGCATAACAAAGGTTGAGAACCACTGTTGTAAGTGGTATTATAACAGTGATAGCAGGGTTATTGACAAACATAAAGTTGTTTTGTTTTGATGGTACAGTCAAATCATATATACTTTTTTTACTTTCTTGAGTTTGCCAAAGGCCTTGTGAGTAGCTTTGGCCAGTGAAACATGAGGGAGAGAAGCATGCCACCTGAGAGAGCAGCTTCAAGACAAAGTGCAGGGCCAGTGAGATAGCTCAGCAGTCTAAAGCGCCTGCTTAGGAAAGCTTAGGCAACCGCAGGGATAGCTGTTCGATCCCCTGTACCACATGCTGTGCCCGACCCACCCCCAGGGCAGACTGAGCCGGCCATAACATAAATAAATAAATTTTCAAAAGGCAAAGTGGGGCTTACCACATCTCCCTCTCTGACTCTGTAAGCCAAAGCCACAGCTTCCTTGAGCAACACCCAGAGGGGCTGAGGTGGACCAACCATGCTCTGTGCCCTACAGATGATGCTAGGTGGAACAGAAAAGTCAACCATGATGTTGTCAGCTCTTGAAATTAGGGACAGAGGTTATTCCTTATTGTAGCATAACTTAAGGCTTCCCTGCCCAACATGGTAAGTCCAATGGCATAGCTCGAGTCCCTTGCAAAGAGCCTTCATGCTCTTGGCCAAACACAAGGCCTTTTCTGAGTCTTACCCACTGTGTCAGGTACTAGGAGCAGCCAGTGCTGGGGCCTTTGTAGCCTCTGGAAGGAACACAGGCCGGCAGAGCGGGGTGTGTGCATGCAGCCCTCGGCCTGCAGGCTGGCCAGCCTAGGCTCGGAGCCCCCGCCCTGGCTGTGGGCTCATTAGATGAAAGTGCTATCACCTGTCAGACAAACTGCTAGAACTGTGATAAATTAATGATCAAATGGTACAGTCAGCGCAGCTACTGTACTGCCTCAGCTAGCTACAAGCTGGCCGGGTGCTTAAAAAATGCAGCCAGCATTAAAAAAAAATCAGGCGTTAAAGGAAAATGTCACCCAGCTTTTCCAAAAGGATCTGTTTTAAAATGACCACAGACGGCTCAGTTTCAGAACCTTTATTTGATTCCTGTTCTTTGTATTTTGTTTTATTGCCCACAAGGAAGCCGGGGGGGGGGGGGTAGTAGTGGGCAGAGGGAAGGTTGGAATTTCTGACTGCTTTCACTAAACTTTATCCATAGTGTCGGACACAAGATTAGGCCCCACTTGATGGACACAAATTCTTCCCAAGGCCTGGCTGGAGTGAGCAGCAATCACTCTGCAGCTATCATAGCTATAGGGCTCTTCCTGTTTGTTTGTGCTAAGATCTTCGCCCTCTTCTTTCATTTGCTCATGATGATAGCTCTACTACATAGATAACCCATATCGTCCCCACTTCACCGCTCAGAAAACTACTACTCAGAAAGTCACTGTGATTAGAATTCTTAGAGAGCTGGCTATGCAGACTTCACAGGCACATCTCCTATCATCTCCACAAGAGCTCGGGGTGGTCATTAATCCGGTCTTTGCTTTGGAGAAGAGGAAAGAGAGGAGCAGAGAGGTGACCCATTTGCTCACAATTACACAGCTAGTACATGGTAAAAGGAGGGTGGCTGTACAGTCTGCTCTGGCCCTATGGTCCCTAGAATCCCTTTCCTGAAAATGTGCAGGGCCAATTTTTTTAAAAAGTAACTAGAAAAGCTGCCCTTGATTTACAAGTCCAGACCCACACCTGGACTCCTAATCTCGGCAGATACTTGGTACAGAAATGTATGGATTCCCTCTGTGAGAGGGCAAGCCCCGCCTGGGCCTTCCACCTACAGTTTTATGAGCTTAATTTATTCTTTTTAATATAAAATCTCATTACCTGAACATGATACCAACACTTCTACTTTATCTTTGATATAAGAACAGAGAGAAACCTAAATCAAACCTTTAAATAAAGTCTATAATCATGCTGCACTTTTACTTACTTTTCAAATTTCTAAACAAAATTAAGTGGAAATACCTTGAAGAGAGAAGTGTGGTAGGAGATGGGGTGGGGGTGTGAGGGAGGGAAAGAGACCCAGGAACCCAGCTTCCCTGGGTGGCCACAGGGGATGTGATTACTCCAAGAAGAAGAAACCTGCTTGGCGCTGGGCTCCTGCTATTCTTTAGTTCTCCAGTCCAGATTTGGAGAAGGAATCAAATGCAGTCTGCCCAACCTGTGGGCACCCAGCATTGATCTCAAAATGCTATTTGACTCACCTTGATGTATTTTTCAATATGATTCCTATCTGGTGTTAATTTTCATAAAGGGGAAATTGATGATCAGTTTAAAAGAAATGAAGTGCAAGACATTTATTCCCCAGGAGCCTGAGGTGAACAAGTTGAGGCCAGGACTAGTCTGGGGCAGCTGAGGGTGACCAGATGCACAGGAGATGGATGGAACCTGTTCTAGGCACTGGGGATGGGGCACCAATTTCTATGGCCAACAACAATTCCTGCAAAAGACCTGGTTACCTGAGAGGGGTGGGAGGAGGGGATAGAGATGTCCTGCGTCCCCACAGCTACTGGAAATGCCAGCTGGGGCAACAGAGTCGCCGCGTCACCGGGGAAGAAGGGCTTTCTCCTCAGGAGACCACTTTAGTCAAGACAGACCCAGGTGCCCAGAAGTTGGCCATTGGCCTGGGGTCACACAAAGGTTGGCAGGGTAGAAACGTGGCACAGAGGAGAATGTGATTGGCACCAGGCGCTTTCTGGGGGAATTTCAGCTCTTACCTTTCCCCAGCAGGTAAACTTGGGCAAGTCAAGTCACGAGGGAGGCTCCGGATCTCCCTCAGTTTCTTCATGAACTCTTCCCACTTCTCAGTACTGTCAACATAAAATTAAAATCAGCTCTGGGGAAGTGCCAGCCCTGTGTCCACGCATGGTAAGTGACAAGGGTAACAACTCTGAGCATGAGCACCCCTGTTCCATTTTCCTTTCCTCAGCATATTACTTACCTCAGAGTGTTTGCAACACCTCTCCCTGTCCAGGAAGCCTCCTTGCTTGCTGATAGTGGATCTGGTCATTTCTAGGAGCCCAAGGCAAGGAGAAGCACAATACTGGTACCACCAATAGTTCCAGTGGCAGAGGACCCAGAGCCCAACCCTGGCCTTGTATGACCTTGTTTGTGACTTTGTAAAAGTCAATTAACTGCTGGTGCCTCCATTTATTATCTGTAAAATGGAAGTTATTTAAAAATCTACATCGTAGTCATTCTGATTAAATGAGTAGCTTCAAATAATATGCTTAGAAGAGTGTCAGTATGACTACTGACCCCTCTCTCAACACCTCTGTTGCCTTGGCATTGTATGTGTGTGTTCATGTTCATGTGTGTGTGCCTGTGTGTCTGCGTGCCTGTATGTGTGTGTGTCTGTGTGCCTGTATGTGTGTGTGTCTGTGTGTCTGTGTGCCTATATGTGTGTGTGTCTGTGTGCCTGTATGTGTGTGTGTCTGTGTGTCTGTGTGTCTTACACAGAGAACATTTTTATGGAAGCTTGGTACACAAGCACTAATAGGGACATATCAAAAATACACAGCTCCAAAAATATTCACAAAGAGGATACAACTGTATAAGACCAGGACCAGGCCAAGGATACCAGCTTCCCCCAGGTGACTCCCTCATGTCCTTTCCCAGAAAGCTCCAGTCCCCTAGAGAAGGGTCCCACAGCCTCCAGAAGCTGAGCAGCACGTGAGCAAACAGTTGCACCACCTGAGGAGAGTCACCTAAGGAGAGCCACCTACAGGACCAGCTAAGGCATTGGGCATAGGATTTGCACAGAGCACAGACCCCACTGTGAACTTCCCATGTGAAGGTCCAGGTTGCATGCTCCTTAAGGGGATGTAATGAAGTAATGACAGAAACGACACATAGGAATGTATGATAAAGGCGATGTGCTAGAATCATCCCTCAGTCATCCCCCTATACCTCTGTCCCTGGCAAATCTCTTCCATGAAACTGGTCCCTGGTCCCACCAAAAAGCATGGGGACTTCTGTCCAAGAAGACAAAGACAAAACCACAGCACCCTGCCAGGTGCTGGCAGGATGGGCACTGTACCCACAAGTGCTTGAGCACATGGCGAAGATGGAGTATGTCATGAAGGGCTGTGATGAAAGGAGCCCATCAGGAACAGAGCCCATGGGTCTCAGCTCTGTCACTAACTGCTGTGGCATTATAGAGAAACCCCTTCCCCTCAGTGTCTCCTTCTGCACACAGAAGAGTTGGGTAAAATAAATGCTTACAGTCCTAAGGATAAACATGTCATTCATTTCCAAGTATTTGGTAAATGCCTACTATGTACCAAATGCTGTGGTAGGCACGTGAAAAAGAGCAGTAGATAAAACAGAGACCCATCCCCATCTCTGTGTCCTCGTGAATTCTCAGCTCTAGCAGAAGGAAAAAGATCACACATAGTAGGTAGAATGAAGAAGGAAATGGCACAGGATTCTATGATTTTCAGTTTATTGCCCCAGCTAGGAGATATATAGCAGCCCGTTGACACAATTGTTTTCCTTCCCATCTGCCCTTGATTTGTGTCATGGTAAGGTATAGGTGGCCTCAAAACTGATTTTACTGAACGCTACACCCCAGGGTGTGAGTGCCAGTCTCCCCCTAAGGGGATGAAGGTGTGAGAAAGAATTTTCCCATTTCTTTTTCGTGGGAGGGTAGGCCCTGTTCTTTCCCAGCCCATTGAAGCGGGAGGTGAGGCATAGGCCAGAACAGGGGAGACCAGCAAAAGGCTGATCTTTGAGATTTTAATCAAGGAAGACTCAGCTCAAGGAGAAAGGTCTTCAAGTGACAGGATGGGAGATACTCCAGTATTTAGTGAGTACTTCATACAGCTCCCCCACCCATGCAGGCTTTGGAATGCACATTCCAGTGGTCTGGGACAGTGTGTGTGTGTGTGTGTGTGTGTGTGTGTGTGTGTGTGTATTTGACTTTCCCCTTAACTTGCTAGTTTAAAGGAAATCTGGGGCTCCTGAGGAGGCCTGAGGGTTGGAAGGTTCTTTGAGTGGATTTAAGATAGCAGCTGAGTGCTAACTGATTGAATATAGTATTTTAATATTGTATTATATTTTAATATTGAATTTTAATATTTCAACAACCAAAAGGGTGTGGATTAGAAAGACAGAAAGTCTAGGACATTGTTGCAAAGCGTTCCTGAGGCCCCCAGAGGATGCTCGTTCACGTGGGGACCATATGAGTTCGGAGGCCTCACTCTGTCGTTCTGAGGGCCCAGCTTCCCTCTGAGAGTGGGAAGCCACAGTTACTCCTCACCAGAAGAGGGTGCAGGTGTCGCAAAGTCCCTGGCGACTGTGTGCCCTGCATCTATCTTCCTTGGAAACATGGAATTCATTGTTATCCATGCCTTGCCAACACCTCCAAAGAGAAAATTGCATCTAAAACTCTGAACTGGGAGCCGCAAGTTATATAAGACAAACCGTAATGGACAAGAAAAATCTCATATCCAATACCACAATCTTAACAGGAGACCTCAACATCCCCTATTCCGAAAAAGATAGGTCAAGCAGACAAAAAATTAGCAAAGAAGTAGCAGAACTGAAACAGAACTTCGAACAACTGGACTTAGTGGACATACACAGACTGTTTCACCCAACCACTTCAAAATACACATTTTTTTCAGCTGCACATGGGACATTTTCTAAAATAAATCACATATTAGTTCATAGATCATGCTTAAGTATATGCAAGAAAAGAAATTATCCCATACATATTATCTGACCACAGTGCAATCAAGTTGGAAATAAATGACAAAAGAAACCATAGGAGGTCTGCCCCCACGCGACCGCTGGGTAAGGACCCTTGACCAGCCACCCCCTTTTTTTCTGGCTCCTCCTGCTCAACTTCCGGTCCCGAACCCGTCTGGCCCGTGCGCCTGCTGGGTAAGGACCCTTGGCCTGCCTCCCTCCCTTTTTTTGACTCCTCCTGCTCAAGTTCCAGTTCCAAACCCATCTGGCGTCTCCCCTGGAAACCCCTCTGGCCCCTGCACCTTCCGGGTAAAAGCCCTCAGCCACCTCCTTTTTTCTTTCGTCTCCTGCTGCCAGAGCTCCAGTCCAGAACCCATCTGGCAATTCGTCTGGTAATCCATCTGGCCCACAAGCCTACCAGGACTCCTGAACTCCAGAGCTCCAACTCTACCCACAGTCCCAACCCGTGGGGCCTCACAGCAGCCAGCTGTCCAAGCTCTGACATGCAGCCAGACACTTCTGGAGGGGAACCAACTTGGGGGATGGACACCAAACTCCCATAGACACTAACAGCATAACTTCACCAAAGTGCAGAGATCACTTTCACACAAAATGATAATAAGAAGTAAGATGCAATCTCAGGGCCCGACCCCAACCAAATCAAATACAGGAGGCAGTACCATGGGAGAAAATGGGAATCATGCAGAGGAAACCTCTGAATTGGTAGCATCTGAGGTAGACAGGCAAGTGCAGAAAAGTATAGAGCAGCAGGTCAGATATAACATCTGAAGTAAAAAAAGAAATGCATGAAGTGTAAAAACAATTGGAGAAATGTATAGAGGAAACCAGAGCAGAAATAACATCTGAAGTTAAGAAAGACATGTCTAAATTAATAGCATCCAAAGTAGGGAAACAACTACAGAAACGTAGAGAGGAAAACAGAACAGAAATAGTCTCTGAACTAGGGAGAGAAAGGATAACTATAATGAGAGACTTCAATACTACTAAAGAAGACCTTGATTTAAAAAAATTAGAGAAAAGAAAGATGATGGATTCCCTGATGGAGTAATATAGGAAAGAAATAGATCGCATGAAACAGTTTCAAAGAGATACACAAGAAAATAAAATCTCAGTCACAAGTTGGCAAAACCTTATGAGTGAAAGTGAAGATAGAGTTTCAGATCTTGAAGACACAGTCGCAGCCAGTGAAAAAGTAAGAAAGGATCTCTTAAAAACAACTAGGATGCAGGAAAAAAAAATAATTCAACATTTGCAAGATGATGCAAAAATGAACAATGTGAGATTAATGGGAATAAAAGAGAAAGAAGGAGTCCGTACAAAGGATATAAAAAGAGTATGGGCAGAAGTAATAGCAGTAAACTTCCCAAATATGAACAAACAATTGGACATACTGGTAACTGAAGCCTGCAGAACCCCAAACAACGTCAACCCAACTAAAACACATCCAGACATATAATAATTAAGATTCCAGAAATTTAGTAGAAGAATAGCATACTAAAAGCTACTAGAGAAAAGAAACAGATCACATTTAAAGGAAAACCCATCAGAATAACAGCAGATTTCTCTTCACAAACCATGAAGTCAAGAAGAGCATGGAGCAGAGTGCTTTAAGTCTTCCATGAAAACAAATTTCAGCCCAGACTGCTATACCCTGCAAAACTCTCTTTCAAGTATGAGGGAGAAGTGAAATACTTCCACGACAAGGAACAACTAAAGAATTTCATGACGTCAAAGCCAACACTACACAGTATACTAACAAATATTTTAGAGAGGGACTAAAACAACCCAAATTCAACAAATGAGAACAGAAAGATCCTACCAAATAGAGTAACCAACTAAACATAGGATAAAAAGTGATAAAGAGTAGCAAATAAAAATCATGTCGGGGCCTGGTGGGATGGCTCAGTGGCCTAAAGCGCCTGTTTGGGAAAGCTTGGGTGGCTTCAGGGACCGCGGTTCAATCCCCAGCACCACATGCTGCACCAGCCCTGCCCTCGGGGTGAGCTGAGCTGGCCATAAAAATGAGTGAATAAACAAACAAAGGTTCTGAAACAATACATAAATAAATAAAATAAAAATTTTTTTTAAAAATCATGTCAATCATAAGTCAATACATTTCAATTATAATCATCAATGTAAATGGACTCATTTCTCCAATTAAAAGAAGTAGACTGGCAGAGTGGATAAGGAAACAAAGCCCAACAATATGCTGTATACAAGAAACACACTTAGCCAAACCCCACCGCTGGGAGCTGAGCCTGCGCACCCGCTGCGGGTAAGCCCCTGCGCCCCTCTGCCCCGCCTCTGCGTTCCCGAGACTAACTTCCTGTCCCAGCCCAGTCCAAACCCCACCGCTGGGAGCTGAGCCTGCGCACCCGCTGCGGGTAAGCCCCTGCGCCCCTCTGCCCC